>JAOWAW010133246.1:0-11387 GCA_028565695.1 Nicola tetela
AAGAAGAAGAAGAAGAAGAAGAAGAAGAAGAAGAAGAAGAAGAAGAAGAAGAAGAAGAAGAAGAAGAAGAAGACTTCTAAACCAGCCAGCAGTGTATGCACAGGTAACATACACATTTCAATATTCTTCACCAATCAAAGCTTTTCTCAAGAATTAGGATTAGCAGTGGTATGATAATTAATCCCCCTTATTGCACAGAATGCTAACAAGCTGATTCAAGTTGGATGCCTGTAGGCACAGTACCGTTTTCATGGTGGTTTGTACTGCTATTTACACTCTGTCCAGTAGTCACTTCGGAAGGCTCAACCAACGGAGGAATGTAGAGAGTAGTTGGTCGTTTAGGCGCAGCCCATGTCTTTTCCAGCTGCTTTGCAGTGTCTGAGGTTTCTTTCTTCATTGATGTTGTTGGTGTTATGCCTTGACTTGCTGACATGGACAAGTCGGCAATACTTGATGTCTGTGTGATCTTTGTGGAGATGATTGATGTTCCTTCGACTTTCAACAACTCCTCTTTGTTGAATAAGGAGAGGTGTGTTTTGCCTCTTGCGAATCGACGGGACCCATAGCGTAAGGTCGAGAACCGCTGGAGCACAAGCTGATGGGTGGCAACTTGCAGGAGAAAAACAAAGAACCCCTGTGTGCTGACAAGAAGTGTAAAAGTCCATTGGAGAAAAACGTGATCTTCAGTGATCAGCAACAGGCCAAACCCCCATGTCAAGCCTAGGAGCATTGTCAGGCCGAGAAACGTGCGTAGCCGAAATCGCTTGCGTTGGCTTGAAGCTGTGGCGATCGTCCTTGTGGACATTTTATAGGCAACGATGGAGAAGACAGCCATATTGAAAACGAAGAGTGCAGCCAGTGGCACCACCAAACTGATGTAGAAAGGCCAGCCTTGCACTCGACATCTGCAGGAAGAAAACATTTAAATGATTATGAGACATGGGGTTGAAGAGTATTGAAGATAAAAACAGTGAAAAATAAAGCCATTATAGCAAATAACCATTAGCTGTTTAACCAAGCGGCCATCATCTCTGTTTGAGCATTTATTAAGAGCAAAATTCATTAGAACAGGCTTGTCTTGGAATGTTTTTTTTTTATTCAACTCAGCTAATATTATCTGGTGAGGATTTCCTGTAAACTACACAGTCTCAAATAGAGAACAAAAGATCATCAAGAACTTTAGTCATAACATTACCTCTGTGATCATTTGTGTCTGGGTGTATGCATTGAGAGAACTAGGGAGAATGCACAATAATTTGAAGAAAAAAAAAACAAAAAACAAAAACAACTTGCTTACACTCTTGACGAGCCATAATCATTCCATGACAGCAAGGCTGTAGACAAGACTATCATTCCAGGTAGTCCTACGTTTGAAATATTCACAAGGGAGCATAGCAAAGAGAGTGCATAAGAAAATTAAAAGAAAGAAGCTTTTAAACTACATCAGCAAGACAAATTTGCTGCTGCTAAACATCTTGCAAAAGAATGAGCAGTTTCTTTCTTTTAACTCTGAATAGCTCTTATGAAGAACCAGTTAGGTGTGTGAGTGCCTTCTCTTAATCTGGCAGACAGAAGACAAGCCTGTAGAGAACTTGAGCCCCCCCCCCTCATCAAGTCTCACCTGATGTACATTTTAGCATAGCAGTGTAGACCATGGCAGCTCAAAATTTCTCATTTAAAGATTGGGCTGGAATATTTGGTTTGATCATGATGTGAAATTAGTGCTCTGTGATCTGGCAATGCATATCTCCTTGATCGATATTCAGTTAGTCCTTGGTTTATGAATGTAACCAACTCACCATGGCTGAAGATTGCTGCTCTGAGAACAAAGTTGCGTGAGTGCTGACCAAAGACACGGACGAGCTGAAAGTAGATATTGTAAGCCCCAACTGCCATCCAGCAAAATGATGACAATAGAAAGTAGTGAAGAAGAATGGCCACCACTTGACATTGCTTCTTGTCTTCTGTTGCTTCTATTCCTGCCAAGAATGCCAAGAGGACGGCAAGCAGCGATGCAGAAAGCCCAGCAATGATCTTTGCGGGTAAAAGGCGGCGGAATGACCTGGCGGAAAAGAGAATGTGGATGAATTTGATGTTCTCTGAGAACAGACTCAACAGAATGGCCTGTTGGTTGACATAAAGAAAGTTGAGCAGCATGATCATATTATGGATGTGAAAAAGAGCTGCAGCTGTACTGTAAATGTCTCAGCTAAATTAAGGTGGCTTGACTCAATTGTGATGTCACTGTGGCAGAATTTACAGAGCAACTAAGTTCATATACAAGCCTTGCTGTAATGATGTCACAGCTGGCTTGAGTACAAAACTCTGGTGCTATAAACTAGTGCTGGGTTGGATCCAGTGGGTACCCATGAGACCCACAGCCTCACTGGGTATTTGAGACTCACGGTCTCACTGGGTATTTGAGACTCACGGTCTCATTGGGTATTTGAGACCTGTACACTACAGCTTGGGCACCTGTCTTGGTGCAGGCTACATGCAAGTACACACTGCAGACTCTCTGACAGCAGGTTATGCAGTCCGTGGCATCCGCTGTATGTATAGCTGTTGTCAGCTTACTTAACATCAACACAAGCCCTGCCACAGTAAAAAGCACTTACATTCCTTATGTGCATTACAGGGTAGTGGGGCCCGTGCTGATGCAAAGTAAGCTGGAAACAGCTGTAACTTTAATCTAGCCTGGGCAGCTGTTGCATTTGTTGCAACGTTGGCACTGCCCATGTTACAACGTTGATCTAAAGCATGCTAGGTGGCATGTTGCATGCTGAAGCATGTTGATAAAAGCTAATATTTTCAAGGTGTGATCAATGTTGGTAGAAACCTGTGGGTACCCGTGAAACCCATGAGCAAGGACTGGATATACCTGACACCTGCTCAAACTTGGGCCCAACTCAGCACCACAGTATAAACTTTGCAGTGGATTTTTCAGTACTGCTGTCATTACCAGACTTAGTTCTCTATCAACACAGCTCAGATGTCGCTAATCGCAGGCAATTTCCTAAGGTTGGTGAGATTGAGAAGAGATTAATCTTGTTGTTGCCAACTAAGCAAGTACAACTAAACTTGATTTCAGACATAATTGGAAAGCTAACCTAATCAGTTCTACAAGAAAATTGCATGGTCACTGGCTCCACCCAGAAGCTTACCTCACAATAAAATGGATAAGCAGTGTTAGTGTCAGGCTGCCGATTGACAGAAGACAACCGATGTAGGTGAAAATTGCCAACTCCTGTAAAGACAGAAGGAGAATTAATGTCTTGACAAGCAGATGACTCAAGAAAGCAATGACATCATGCACACTGCTCTTGCATGTGTATATGGCATCAGCCATTGGTCTTCATATTTCTGACTTAGTCTTGAAGAGGACTGCAACTCACAACCATGCTGCTGATTTGATCTCATGAGATTGTCATCATCTGTGCATGTACAGGTTTCGTTGCCATGGAGAAATATTTACGGAGTGTGCATTGTAATGTTGCAAATAATTATGTAGCGCCTGTAAGAACATAACACTGCAATCATACACAGCTTTACATAGAGAGCAACATCAGCGCAAGACAACTGATTCACAGTGACACAGTTAGTGGTGCTTAATGCATGTCATTATTGTTTGACTGTGACTGCATGGTGTCTTTGCACTGAACACTAGCAAAGCCTTACCTTGCTAGTGTCAGCAGAATCAGCCAGCAGTAGGGCAAAGTTCGTGAGGTGACTACACGAGCAGTAAATATTGTTTCTGGTCACCTTAACCAGCCGACACCCATCGTCCTGCCAACCACCTCTGCCAGCTGTAGATATTCAGCAAAAATATAAAGGTCTCACCACCATACATGTTAGGATATTCTGAAGGCAAAATATTAGCCCTGCTGACGACTGTCATGGCTGGCAGCTATGTGCTTTAGAACTCCTATGAATGTTTTTTGGTAATACATTGAGTAAGGAAGAAGAGGTAAAGTACTAGTGAATATGCATTTGTATAAATATGTGTCCTGGGGAAACCATTTGGAGCTGATACAGGGCATGCCAACTGAGCTAAGCAACATTTATCATCTGTGAATTAATGAGAAATGTGCAGGATCAGCCGTCTGATGCTACTGCACTCATAGGAGGGGACAGTCTGATGCCGTACACTGTACTCATAGGGGTGGATATCTACTCCTTTCTTACCGTGTGCAGCAAAGTTCCAGTAGACACAGACAGGCCGTTGTGAAGGTTTCTGTCCATGGGAGAGAAAAGACACAACAGTCTATGAATGAAGTTACCAAAACAACAATAAAAGAACGTGTCCCACCAGCAACATTCATTGTCTTCACCAACTGTGAAGATTACTGTTAGCTTCCATTTGCTGATAAGCACTGTTCAGAGGACAGAATAGAGCAAGCTTATTGCCAGTGACTATACAGCTCATGTTGACAATATTCCTGAAATGTACATATTCTTCAATGGTGCTCTTAGAGGTACTAATGCACTATGATGTAATCATGGCGTAATCAATGAAGAGCGGTGATTCAGTGCAAAGCCGGTATGGGGTTTTAAAAATAACATTGACTGGATCGCTGGTTGTGCGGACTGGGTGGATGACTAACTGTTTCTTGTTTGAAGGGAACACAGCCTTGTTATTGCTATTATGAATTTCTTGCAGGAAATCTGAAAAACACCTCATTGAGATTATGAGGAGATTGATGGACTTTTGCTAACAAACTCAAGAATATTACTGCATGCACTCAACCCCATCACAGGTCTACCTCATCTAAGTTTAGAGGTCGGCTAAATGTAATGTTGACATCTTCCTCCAGATGGATGAAACTCCAGTTATAGATTCTTGCTGATGCAATGAGACTCTGAGGTGCGACTGTTTGGTTTGTTTCGCTGTTCTTCTGCTGAAAGAAATTGCTTGAAGCGTAGGTTGTAAACACCAGCCTTTGAACACATGAAGATGGTGATGACAAACACCGGCCTCTTGACAGAGCTCTAGGAGAAACATGAATGCTGACAGATTGCATTTGAGGATGTGCCGAGCCTCCACCATCATCCAATTGAGTGTGGTAGAGTCTTCTCACCCAAGCACTGCCAATGCTAGGGTAATAAGTGGCATGAAAATGTGTGGCTAAGTCAAAATCCCTTGTGTTGTCTTGGATTGTCATTTGTATTCCCGGCGATTCAAAGTCCTGTGTTTTAACACTGTCGTTCGTTGTGAGTGGTGGAAAATGCTCAGAGATTTTTTCCAGCACTGTTACCAACCTGTGACATGTACATACAAATATATCAAAATAATTTCCTATCGCGGATTTTTTGGATGAAATTCACATAATCTGTTAGTATTCTCGCTCACTTAACTACATGACAATCTTGTCCTGGTTGGCGGTGGTTGTACCAGTATGCTCATGTGCAAACCACAGTATATTGAACATTCCAGGGTACTTTGAACAGTGCAAAACAGGAAAAGTCACATAGGTACAGGGAGAGTGGGTGGGCTAATATGCACCGAGCAAGTGGCAAACCATGAATGGTTTGTAGATCTGACAGGGGTCTGCTTTTGACATGTTAACCAGTAATAACCTGTGTGATAACTTGCTAAACTGGACAAGCCGGAAAACTGTGTGTATGTGAGTATCCGTAATAGTGATACAATCTTTGTACTGTGCCAGGTGTTGCACGAGAAAACACTTCTCTCCTTTTTTGCTGTAATCAGCCGGTGAGAAGTTTGGTTTCTTTCTCTTGTGCAACAAGTGACAAATTTGTTGGTAATGTACTTGTATGTAATGTAACATTGACCATTCAGCTGTATCATTTCAGTTAACCAGGGCTGTAGGCAGAATCAGCAGTATGAGCAAGATGCCGGTTGGTGCCATCAGCAGCAGTAGAACTGAGAGCCCAACCGGCTGGCAACAGAAAAGATTGGGATTATACACTCTTCACAGTATGCACTTCACCCAGCACTTTCACTTCTGTCTTGAACATTGCTAGCTGTTTGGCCAGTTGGAGTCGTCCTAGCTACATATCTGAGTTAACATATCTCAATCGCCACAACCACAGGCTCTGCAGGTTATATCATGTTGGAAACAGACATACAATATGTCTAATGTTCTGATTGCTCGGTTCATCAGTTCAGCATTAAGGCAAGGCTAGGTGCATCTTAACACCGTATGTCCTAAGCTTCTTTATTGGATTGCTATATATCTGCATGTGTAGTGCTCAGTTAGAGTGTGAATTGTGAGATGCTGGAACAGTTGTCTTACCTAGAACTGGTATTGTGTGATGACTGACTGTCTGAGAGAGCAGTTGCTGATGAGGATTGGATGTTACTGGCCACTTGCAGTATGCTCTGCAGTACCTGTGTGCAATTGAGGAGAAAGAGAGGGAGAAAATGTGAGCTTGATGCAAAGTGGGCGAAAATAGTGTAGAAAAGAACATCAAGAACAAAACAAATGAGAAGAGATGGAGAAGAGTAGGAGGATCTCAGTGGATCAGAAGGGACCAACAAACAACAGATAAAATTGAGTATCATTGGGGCAGACAGAACACTTACTGATTTGTACTGAATATATAAAAGAGGCCATGATCTATGTACTAACTTCAAGCAAACAGTACTCTCATACCCAGTCAGTGTGCTTGGATATTGCTGTGTCAATTTGCAAAAAAGTGTGTTTCATGTTTCATGCAATGTTAACGTTAGGACATTGCGTGATTCACCTTGTCAGAAACCTTGCGATTCTGATCACCATCAACTTGAGCAAACGGATCCTTAGCAAGATTTTCCATGACTTCCACGTAGTTCACCATAGTCTCTTTTATGTCTGCTTGGGAGTCGGTGGCAGTAGTTGCAGACAGCTGCTGCAATCGATCAACAGCTTGAAGTGTAGCAGTGGCAGTATACTGGATATGAAACAGAAGGTGAGCGATTAGATAAATTATGGAATGAATTCAAGAGAAATTTTTGAACCTATCTACAGTAAAATGAGGGTGGGCAAAGGGACACCCTTCATATACAAGAAGGCGACGACTGTTCTATACTAGAATAAAGAGTGAGTGTTTGAAGCCTTAGAAAGTGTGGTCTTCCAAGAACCTGCCTGCTTGCTACCAAAGAAGGGAATCCAAATAATGGGAGAGATTGTGGAGTGAACTTAGCCTTGCAATGGCCTCAAATGTGCTGCTTGAAGTAAACAAGGTACACCAACCTTGACAAGACTTTGAAGCTCTTTCTTAACGGCCTCACCTGCACAGAAGCGCAATGTAACCTGGCTGAGAAAATAATCTCAAAAGTCAATGAAATCTATTCCATGCCTTTTCTTTTTACAGCCTTCTAACTACATACTGGTATTGGTAAATCATACACTGCATAGAACTATTGTTTCAGTTAAAAAAATTTCGACCAGTCGACTGGATGTGATTGATAGCATTCTTACATACAATGGGATATTTACATGTAAATCTTGTAAAGAAAAAGTCTGCAAGGGGTGGGGCTATAGTTTTAAAAAGTCTGCAAGGGGTGGGGGCTATAGTGTTAAAAAGTCTGCGAGGGGCGGGTGCTATAGTGTTAAAAAGTCTGCGAAGGGTGGGTGCCATAGTGTTAAAAAGTCTGCAAGGGGTGGGGCTATGGTGTTTAATGTATAATAAGCACATACCGATTGGTTCACATATTGTTCCATTTCCAGAGTAACCATCAACGCAGCGGCATTCAAAAGAACCAGCTACATTGCTACAGTATGCGTCAGGATGCTTGCAACGATCTGCCAAAATGCATTCGTTGATATCATGGCATTTCCAGCCGTTTCCACTGAAGCCATGAACACAGGAACATGTGTATGATCCTGGAGTATTGCTGCAGGAAGCCTTTTGATGACAGCTGTGGGATCGCCTGTCGCACTCATCCTTATCCCAGCATTCTACCCCTGTGCCCTCATACCCATTCACACAAGAGCACTTGAAAGAGCCTTCGGTATTTGCGCATTGTGCAGCTGTATGACAATTATGCATTCCCAGCAGACATTCATCGTTATCAATGCATGAGGTGCCATTCCCATCATATCCATTTTGACATTGGCAGTCATAGTATCCAAAGCTGTTGAAGCACTCTCCATTGCTATGGCAATCATGATGACCAGTATTGCATTCATCTTCATCAGAGCAAGTAGTACCATTGCCCTCGAACCCAGGGAGACATAGACACTGATAGCTGCCAAGTGTATTCGTGCATGTTGCATTGCTGTGACATGGACTATCTAAAGCAGTGCATTCATTGATGTCATCACAATTGAACCCATCACCATGGTAACCAATCTGGCACATGCACTTGTAATCTCCATGGAGATTCATGCATGTTGCAAGCAAGCTGCAGCTGTGAAGTTCCTCATCACATTCATTAACATCTGAATAGGATAATTTGATATTGGAACGAAATACCATCATGGAAATGAGTGCAATCCACAGCAGCAGTCATTGTACATGTGCTCCTCTCTTGGACTGTTTCACCCTACTTCACTAACATCGGGACATGCAGAATGTGGAGGGCTCTGTGCCCAACCTGCTGCGTTCTTAGCCCAGCCAATACATTCTTAATGCATGCATGTATATGTAGATCTACATGTAAATCTAACCCGGAGCCTGTTTGCAGCCTGCTGATGTTCTTAATCGTTGCCCAATTTTCTGCCTGGACTTCTTCATGTGCTGATGTTAGTGTAGTATGGTGTGTATTTACTTCTGTAGCGTGTTGGATGTAAACTCACATTAAAGTAACTCAAATATATCTCATTACTAAATATTGTTATTTTTTATGGATTCCCCAGCAGAGAGAAGAAACTCTCTGATTAAGGGGCTTTCCCTTGAAGAGTGAAGGTTATCTACGAACAGAAATATTGAAGTCCTGATCAGAATAACCAGTAAAACTGGACGAGATACGTACTTTCTATAAAACTGTATGATGTGTCTTATACTAGTATTGATGCCAATGCTGTTGTAACGAAAGTTTAATTTAACATGATCGATTTATGTTTGTAAGTAAGTGTTTTTTTGAAGAGATTTCCACAAATAGAAGACCAACATAGGAAAGGGTTCACGTAATGTGTGGTTTGACCATACCCGAGCATAAATTAGTTGCCGGGGCTTTCATCAACTGTGTGGGGATGCAGAGGAGGCAAAAGACAGAGAGTCTTGCAGAGGCTGAAGGAAAAATCCTACTAATTATCTCATGGTGCCAGTGCAAAGCAGGCATTTGCTGAGGCAGTTCATCCTTGGAGATGCAGCACCATGGTGCTGGTAAAATAAGTGATAAGCAACTCGGCTGCTTGGTAATGTTATATGGCTGCCAAAATTTTGCAACCTTGCTCATAAAAGTTATAGCGAATCCAGTATATTGAGATAATGGAAATATTGAGTCATAGTGAGTCGGTGTGTGATCATGTATTGCTGCGGTCCATTGTCAGTCAAGCGCATGATGACTTCCATGTGTAGGAATCAGACTCAGCTACTCTAACAAGTATGTTACGGAACCCTGAAAACTTATGATGCAGTCTACATGCAGACATGGGCATACGACATTGCATGCAGTGTAGGTGCAGCTGCTGTACACTTTGTGTGGAACAACTAAAAGATACAATGTTAAAAGCGGACCACTCACCTGTACAAATCTCAATTCTGTGCAATGTGAGTAACTTTCGAAAACCGTCTTTGCAGTGACATTTAAAGGCGCCCATAGTATTTTGACAGGCAGCATGTGTTGGGCACGCTGTTGGCCTTCTGCATTCGTCCACATCGTCGCAGTCTTGGATGCCATCTCCGCGGTAACCCCTCGAACACAGACACCAATAACTTCCGTTGTTGTTAACACACCTTGCCCGAGGATGGCAGTCGTGAACGTTTTCGGTGCATTCGTTGACGTCAGCGCACTGAAGACCGTTCCCTTGGTAACCCTCTACGCACGTACACTCATACGATCCGTCCGTATTCAAACACGTAGCGTGTCTACTACACGTCTTCCTGTGGACGCACTCGTTCACGTCAGAGCATGAATTTTGTCCGTCGCCCGTGTATCCATGGCGACATACGCATTCAAACGTACCCGGCGTATTACGGCACTCGGCCAGTCTGTGGCAGTCATCACTGTTCGAGCCGCATTCATCAATATCCTCACACATAGTTTGGTAATGGATAAATCCTTTCGGGCAAACTCCTTGGCCAAACACGGGCAAAACTGCGAAAGAAAATGAAGTAGCAGTAAGCCGATAGTTAAAACTTTTGATTTGAAGGAAGAGTTAACGTTAGTTCCCATCAGGCTGACCGCGGCAGACGTTCTTTATGACCACAGAACAGTTTGCTATTGCAAGGCCGTAGCGGGCTCATTCTATGTTTCTCGTCACACCCGCGGGCATTGATTTTTCACCTTTTTTCAAATAAAACAATTACTCTGGCTCAAGTACTCTGATTAAATTATTGATAAAATGCTAAGGTTCGAGTATCACAAACAGAGAAATTAGTTAAAGCGGCCATAGTGGCTGAAGGGCGAAGACGAATTATCAGTACAGGTCGCCAGGTCACCATTTCCCCTTGGTCTCCCCTTGGAATAATTTCAGATTAACGTTTAGTAGGGTGTACGAAACGCTCTTGGAAACATAACGTCAGAGTAGAACCATACGCCAGATCATGACGGTCTGTGGTTGCTGCCCATCGAGGACTTAGTCGTGATAGTCTCTTTCGTCATTCTTTAGAAATACTGGCAATTTCTAAATGCAATGCCAATACGGCACCTGGACCACTGCCTGTTGTCAATTTTTTGACGAATGTTTTTTTTTCTTTGCCCTCCCTCATTGATCTCAGCAGGAGTGGGTGACGAGAAAACGCATTTGCCCAGTATTGGAAGGACGAAACTTATAGCTGCATATACGTAATGCATGCCCCTCTAGAAACAGTCGCCCATTTGCTCTGCTAACGTGTTGCAATCGAGGGCGCTGTGTATGCAAGCCCTCAGAAAATTAGGCGTGTCCATAGCATATTAATAGCCCAACAGTAAGCCCAAGAGTCCCGTGGTTTAGCTCTTTTGCGCGCATGCAGGTGCGAGTCAACCGACCCGCAGTGTCAACTCCAAACAACGCACCTATTCCATTGTGATATTCATGATGGTAGTACACGTCAAACAAAGTAGGTTTTCATTTTGGGTGGTTGCCCTTTCAAGAGTGGTCGGCCAGCAGTTTTTTTCTCCTATACCGCAGAAGGTGGTTTCAACTAGTGTTGTTACTGCGATGGCTGAGCTTCCAGTTCTACATTAGACTAACGCTCACTAGCGAATGAACGAAATTTTCGAATTGCCCGTACTTCTGGTTTCAGTTCTGTACCGGCGTCATGTACACGTCTTCTCGTTTGGCTTCTCTCGAACT
>JAOWAW010133257.1:0-11386 GCA_028565695.1 Nicola tetela
ATCTCATTTCTTTTCTTGTCACAACTGTCACTGTCACTTACTCACACACACACACACACACACACACACACACACACACACACACACTCTCTCTCTCTCTCTCTCTCACCCATTCTTTCTCACCCATTCTCTCTCACCCATGCTAATTTTCCATTTTTAGTCTCATGTCTTATGCTTGCTCAATTTCAAATTTTGTAATTTTTTTCCTCTTGAACAGACACTTTGTCTCTGTGGGCGTTATCTTTTTGAGATCAATGCAAAGCATCCAGTAATATGCTGGTGTTGATATGTGTACTCAGTTTGATAAAGGCTTCTGATGTTTGTCTTAGATATTGTCCTGGTGGACCGGACTCTGACTTTGAGTATTCCACACAATCATACACTGGCTATGAGGTAAGATTTCCCAACCAGCTGGCGTAGTTTGTCTTGGACAAGCACTGGTTTATACTAGTGCTGTGTTGGGTAGAGGTTTTCTCAAGTATCGGGTTCGGGTAAATTTTCATGGGTAATACGGGTACCTTATTGGGTAATGCTACCTTGGCAACAGCACACTAACTCATGAATAAGACAACTGAATGGTAGTTGTTGTTTATCCACAAATTATTCTACAACGTAAGCAAGTGGCAATAACAGAGACAAGCAGTGGAGACATAATTATCATGGCCGTTAAAGGAAGATGAACATCAAAATGTGAGCAGGGAGTGACATTACACATGACCAGAGCAGTGCAGCTAGCAGTCTTCAAGATAATGCCTGTTCTTGTTGAGAAAGCACAACATGTCAAGATGTTCACATGACAAGCTCGTTCGCTTCTTGTTGCAAATTAAGCCTGCGACACTAAAAGGGTGCTCACAGGGTGTGCTGATTGTAGGAATAGATAGCATTGACCTGGCCACAGTTGAAAGGTGTGGAAACTGCTCCTCATTTCTCTTCCACCACTTGAGAGGATTTTCATCATCTGCTGCTGCTGGCTCAGCCCTGTATTGGGCCACCTCATCACTGCATGGATTAGATCTAGAGGAAGGAGAAACTGCACTGGAACCCATTAGGAATGACATTGCATTGATAGGTTCATCTGCTGGTTCATCATGATCTCCATCACCATTACCTTCTTGGACCTGATCAGTTGATTGGTGAGCAAGATGGTCAACTTTCATCTTCAGCAACACAAACACAAACTGTGCCACTTGACCTAGAAGAAAGGTCAGCTGTTTGAATCATGGATCCAGAGCAGATGCTAGCCATGCTACCTCCACATCAGCATCATCTTCAGGCTCAAGCCTAAAATGCTTCTTGAGATTTCTGGTGATTCCCTCTTTCAGTCTTCTCACTGAAGTACAGATAGTATCTTTCACATTCAGATGTTGATTGACAAGGCCGAACAGCACAGGATAGACGCATGACAAGGATGGATTTTGCTCCATGCTAAATACAGTAGTAGCCACTTCTGGAGGCTTGAGGACAGTGACCACTTCCTTGGCAAGGTTCCATTATGTGCCAGAAAATTTCGGATATGAGGAGTCCTTCTCTCCATCTAAAACTATCGTAACAGCATTGCTGAGTGTAACAAGCCTGTCCAACACGAGATACATAGAGTTTCAATGTGTAGGTACGTCCTGAACAAAGTTCAATGGCTTCTTGCACCCAAGCTCTTCTTCGACCTCATGCAACTTTAAAACAGGCAAGCTCAGAGTGATTGAAGTGTCCCACAATCTTCCTGGCTACCGCCACCATTCTTGCAATGGCTGCTTCCTTTAGTCCTTCATGTACAGAAAGCTGCAGTATGTGTTCAACACATGGAACATGGCTCCAGTCAAGCTCCAACTCAAGTGTATCAACAGCCAAGACCATGTTGGCTGCATTGTCATGGACTATCACTGATACGTTGTCGTTGATTCTCCAAGTTCAGCAAATTTCTTTCAGCCATTTAGAGGTGTTCACAGCAGTATGCAGCTCCTCCATTGCTTCGGTGGTGAGAACTAGGGACCACAAGTGCCAAAATGCGTCCACAAAATGTGCTGGGACACCAATGTAGCCCCTCTGTTATGACAGATGTCCAAAGGTCAGTGGTCAGTGGCAACACTGCAGTTGTTCATTTCTGGCATTTTCACAACCTTTTGCTTGAGTTCTTCATGCTTGCCCTCCAATATTACTGTGAGGGATTTCCTGGCAGGGATGGTGAAGCCAGGTGCTAAATAGCACAACAAATTCTGAAACCCAGAATGCTCTACAGTAGCCAGAGGCAGCATATCATCAATGATCATATCCAGGATCAACTTGATTATTTTCTCATGTGATTGAGTGCCCACGAACAAGGTAATGGGTGTTACTGATGATGACCGCCTCTTTAGGACAGACTTGACATCCTTTTTTCCTCTTCATCGCTTCCGTCATCTGAATGTAGCCTTTTAACTGTCTTGGCTTGATCAACAATCGAATGCTTCGCCTGCAAGGGATGCTTCATAGCAGACATGTTCCGAGATTTATACACCAACTTCTCATGACAATGAGTGCATGGACTAGTCAAGCCATCATCCGTTTTTGAGAAATGCTTGCACACAAAACTAAACATGATTCTGCTTCGCAAACAACTCACTCGGACTGACAAGGTGACAACCAAGGCGAAAATGGAATGGTCGAATGAAAGTGTAGTCGAGGCCATTATATCCTGCCTACCTACCCTATTTTCACTACTCTCCTATCCTCCCTAGCCAGCTATACACTGCACCTGGCCCATAGACATCTTTCGCTACTTTCATATCCTCACTTAGCCTGGACGAATTTTGCTACTTTCATTGCCTGCCTTTCAATCCCATTTTGACGAATTTTGCTACTTTCATATCCTGCATACATTGACTGGGCAGATCTCTATGCTGTCACATCCTGCATACATTGACTGGGCGGATCTCTATGCTGTCACATCCTGCCTACCTCAGACAAATTTCTCTACTTTAGTGCCAACCTGTGTGAGATTGTTGTCCTCCAAAAACTCTCTACACAAAGTAAGCTTTCACTTTCAGGTTGCTGGCCACTGCCAGACTGGTAATAAATGTGGCCGCAGCTAGCTGCAGATCGCGTAGCGAGCATGATGTTAATTTATCTTAGATTAGCGGTATCTACCATATGCTGTAGACATCTGAGCCCAGCGTGTGCACTGCACTGCGTGAGACTTATGATTTCACAGTAGACCATGGACACTTGCACTTTTGCGATGGTATACATATACATGTATATTATGTATATCACTGGCTGGCTGACCTACAGTAGTTGACCTCAGCTGACGATAACAGTTTGCTTCAGCTGCATACAGCTCAGTTGACATCATGTCAACACAGTTCATCAACTCATAGTTGCAGCTGCTATGCAGTGATGATGAGTCAAGTAGCAGACATAGTCACTTCAGCAAAATTCAGTAGGAATAAGACGATGCTTTGTCTACACGTTGGTACACAGACTAAGGGGCATGTTTTTAAAGGGATTCAATGAATTCTGATCCTGCCCTGTAACCACACCTCACTTACAGGGCAGTAAACTTAGCCTATTTCGTTTATTGCTCACGCTCCTATCAATGGAAAAATCCAATCAGGATTATGAAAACATTACCTGCTGCAGGAACAGCAGGCCAGGATAACTTGAATTGTTCATCCAAACTTTGTGGTCTTTCACTAGGTGGTTTGTAGTGAAGATACGCGCTCATGCATGGCAAGCAGGCTCGCCGCCCTCACAGGCGCACTCCATCATATGCATGCTATGACTGTGCAATCAGTTGATTGCAAGTGACCTGTCCAGCACACAGACCAGCCAGTAGTTTTGCAGTGTGGCAGCATAGGGTCCGCAGATTGCACAGAGTGCATGCATGGTTGAAGCTCAAAGTTCCACAACCACCGCATGCAGACTGCAGGCATTCGCCATGTGTTACCATTACCCATTCAGGTATTTTTGCTCACATTCTTACTTGATTACCTGAACTTTCCACGGGTAATGCAGGTACCTGACTACTTGTGCCCAGTCCTAGTTTATACCAGTTGTACTGCATTAAACAACTACTTGTCATAAGGCCATGGTAAGAAATACCTGATTTTTGGAGCTCACAGATGCCGATTTTTAGCCTGGCAGTTTTTAAAGCAGATGGATACAGCTGGGACCTACCCATGCCATGACATGCAAAGGTGATGGATGTATGTGGTGTCTTCCTTGCCCATATCTGAAGGTTTCCTCCAGGTTCTCTGGTGTCCTGCCTCTCAGTTCAAAAAGAAGTCATCCTGAATACCTTAAGCAGTTGTGCAACATGTTATTCTATTACCACCAAACTTGGGCCACAGCTTTTAAGTCCATTGTTTCTTGTCTGCACCTGTGTAGGTTTTGGTGACTATTGGAAAAAACAAACAAAAAATTTAGACTGTGAAACGTGACCTGCAAATGGCATTTGGCACATTGTTTTGTGGTTCCCCGGCATAATCCTTGTTTTTCATGCTCTGATAACAGCAGTTTTACGTGTTCATGAGGGTTTGCTGCACAATCCTCAGTGTTTGCGCTCTGACACTTCCTCTCCCTCTTTCTTCTGCAGCCATCTTCACCCTATTAGATTATTTTTTTATTTTTTTATTTTTTCCTTCGTTTTTCTGTACAAACTGACTTCATTAAGGGAAATAAAAACAGACACATACTTTTTAAAAAACAGACATCTCTCTGGGCATAAGCTATTTTATGAAAACTTTACTCTTCTCTAGCACAAAATTTGTTTGGCAATGTTTGGGCTGGTCAACTCCGACTTTCATCAGGTGAATAACAAACCGTTTCTGATAAAATGAACACATACTTTGGTGTGATAAAGTGTCCAATAAACATCTATTAGACTTTGAAATGGGTAGGGATTTAGCAAAAGCAGTATCAGATTTTTTGGCAGTTTTGTTTTGTTTTTGCCTGCCCATGTTACATTTTCCATTTTGAAGTGATGAGAATGTAACACAGATAACTCTCTCCTCTCTCTCTTGTTCTATTTCTGGTGTAACACAGATAACTCTCTCCCCCCTCTCTTGTTCTATTTCTGTACACACTTGCCCTACTTCCGTACACACTTGCCCTACTTCCATACACACTTGCACTTGCTCTATTTTGGTACAGACTCACCCTTTTACTCTTGCATCACCAAGTACCCAGTCATGCTTTCAAGAGTTACCTCAAGGTTAGAGCTCGTCAGCTCATCCTTCTCCTTTCTCTCTCCACTAATAAAGATATGACCTAGACTTGGGTTGTAGTGTTCTATGTTAGTCGGCATTACTGGCATAGTATGTGCATTTGGAGTATAAGAAACAATGAATTTTAAAGCCATGGCCTTAGTATTTCTGCAGGGCTAGCCTGGCTGTTGTCCATCTGAATCCCTATGCTTAATATATCACTGCAGGTCTAGGGGGATTTCCTATGCTTAATATATCACTGCAGGTCTAGGAGGATTTCCTATGCTTAATATATCACTGCAGGTTTAGGAGGACTTCAATGTAACTGTTCACCTTGAAGAAGGCGGGTAATCATAAAGAAAGAAACAGTTGAGGCTGCATGGGTAACACTCCACTTAAAAGAAACAAGCGCCACTGACATGCACCAATCTTTGTTATGCACTTGATTTGAAATCCTAGGGTCTTTATTACCATGGCCTAAGCAATCAATATTCACTTTCCAATAAGTTTCCAGTTTTCACAGCAAAATGACTGTTGTTTGTGTGGATTTAAGAAGCAATCTGACTGTTAGGGGACAGAAAAGAAGATTTGTACTCATTTAGTATTTCTTTCTGAAGCTGAGTATTTCCTGTAACTGACTTATGCAGCTCATTTGGCAACCAGTTTTTAAATCAGTGTTTCTTGTCACATATTTTTGCTGAGCATGCGACTGCGTGCTCAAAAAATAAACCTGAACATTGCCAAGTATACAAGTGTACACCAAACAATGATGTCCAGCATAGTAAACACTTGCCAGAACATCATGTTGTAAACTTCTATAACATGCCATCAAAGAACCAATTTTTGATGTGGCACTGGCCACGTCATATTCCCCAGCTCTATCCCTCTAAAAATCCAGAAACCAAACAAACTGCACTCTGCCGGCGACTCACTCATCACTCATCAAGCATTCACAGCTCTGACACAACCAAACTTGAAAGAGACAACAGAGAGAAAGTGGGGAAGCATGTACTAGTCTGTCCAAGAGAGACAGGCCTCCATCTCAAGCTGAAACAGAAATGTTTGTTGTGCGATACACTGCAGACAGCACCACAATAAGTACATATAATAGGACTTAGTAGATTCACACATATAGTAGAATCTACAGTTTGGCTGGAAGCAGCGTTGGCATGCATCCACATCAACCGTGACAGTGTTCAGGCTGGTGGATGGAGCACCATGGAAGGCGCAGCAGATCGATCTCACTGTTATCATTTAACAGGCACACTCTTTCATGTTTTTTTTTTCTTTATGCAACAGGCCTGAGACACACGCATGTGTGTGACACAAAACACCAAGTTAAAACCTGATGGCCTTATATGCATTGTGTTTTGGAATTTCTTTACATATAGCTTCATTGCCATACAATGGCAAAGTCTGTATTGTGCTACATTTGCATCGGTGGAGCATTATGGGTGTGCAAATCACTGAACCTTTATGAAAGCATTGCCAATACTATGTTGTAGTATACTTACCATGCCAATACTATGTTGTAGTATACTTACCATGAGAGCAGTGCCAATACTGTTGTAGTATACTTACTGTAAGCTTACTTCAAACCCGTTGTCGTTGCAGCATTACAGTCATGCTTTGTGTTAGAACTGATTGTGTAGTTGAAAAGTTCATCAGTATGTCTTTCAGGTAGTGGTTGTTATTAAGACCACGACTGATCAGGGAAAGTAGAAATTCGTGAAATGATGTACACCTCCTGTGTGAATAATAGTGCATTTTTTCATTTTTCTCTATGTTTCACAGCCAACATCGATGCGTGCCATACGAGCACGGTACAATCCTTATTTGCAAACTCGCCACCGTGTTGATCAGGTGTGCGATGCTTTCGTTTCTCTCGTCCACACTGTTTCTTCTTTTGCATTTTTCTGCTTTTCATTTTTGTTTATGTTTGTGACTTATTGTTTTCGCTTGACTAAAATGTGTGTTGTATCTGCAGCTTCGACAACTTGGCCACAGTGTGGACAAGGTGAGGAAATAGTGTCTTCCATGAGAAAATTTGTTCATCTTACACCCAGACATGCACATGTGCACATGTGTATTAGTACATCTATTGGTATGCACACATGTCCAGGGATTTATCAGAGCTGGATTAGCCAGGTCAGTAACCCAACTGGGAGACACTGGCATGGCTGAAAATTTTCAAGTGTGTCAAGCTGACCCAACTGATGAAGAAAAATAAAAAAAAAAGCAGGCTGCAGGATTGGAGCTCGCTGGTACAGAAAACAAATACATGTAGTATCTACCATGCCACTTTTTTGCCCCATAACTGGCTGACATCCTTTTACAGCTGATAGGAAGCCTGCATGTGAAAACCGCCCAAGCCACAGGACTGGAAGGTCATCAGCACACTGTGACAGTATTCAATGGTTGTATTGGTTGTGTACATAGTAGCATCAGTTGGAGCACCAAACTCAGTTTGGTCGTGCCTCACAGTGGCATAGTCAGGTGTACAGTTAGAAAATAAACCCATCGATGTCTCCTTGGGGTTTACCTGCTTGCTGCTAAGATGCGTATGGAGCTGACCAGGAAGAAGTGGGCATATGTATTCCAAGATATGTGAAAGAAGGGCCACCTCTGGTTAGACTATGATGCTGAAAAGAACATCATGACTTGTTTTTTTTTTTTATTCACATTGTTTGGGAGTCAATGCCAGATTAGTAATGCTAACTCATGTGGTAGGAAGTAAAAGTGTTGCAGTCTTGTAATTATACAAAAAGCCTTGTTGGCTGTAAAGGAATATATGAGAATTATGAAGGAGATTTCCCAGGGTCTGTGGTTTGATATGTATAGGATAACGGCCGAATTGGAGGTCTGATCTGCAGGATTGCCCAAGGCGAACTGCTGGTCAGACTGACAAATGAGGGTGTTATCTGACATAACGTACGTCCGTACGAGGCCATGTGACTTTCATGCATAATCAACTGGACACCTGAAAGTGCCTGTCCTTTGCGTCTCACCTGAACCAACATTACCCGTTTACATGCTTTGTCTTCTGCCTGAAACTGCTCTTTTGGCATGGACAATGGGAGCTAGTGGCATTTTTTGACAAGTGAGTTGGTGAATAATATACTGGATCTGGAGCAAATGCATGCATTCAGATGTCTTCCACGACCTCTGGCTCTCGTTCCAGTAGCAGCAAGTCAGCGAGCAGAGGAAGCATTCTTAGGCAAAAGCTCTTCTGGTGAACAACTCAGTGCCCCTGCCAATGCTGAATAGGTTTCTGTACTGGCTGCATCCACCATTTAATTCACAAGATACAAGAAAGAAAATGGCCTGAGCAACTTGTTACAGCCAGCATGACCTTTCTGATGAACCCGGAGACTTAGTGTGTCTTAGTGTTGTTCTTCTTATGAGGATTTCAAAGGCATAACAATCAGTTTTGTATGTTTCAAGTGAAAATATATATGACCCACAATCAGATGCTATGTGTGTGGAATGTATCTATATAAGGGATTGTTCATAGTGTATTAGTGAAACAGGTGTGCCCATGTCATGTTCTCGTACATGTGGGCTGGTCAGTGCTGCAACTACAGCCCTAATATGGTAATGGTCCAGATCAGACCTAACCGCAGGTCTGATCTGAGCTAGAACAGACCTCAGGTCTGATCTGGCACAAGATTGACCAGGGAAAGGGGTGTTATGTACTATACTGGCTAGATCAGAAGCTGGCCGGGTTGAATGTGTCCGGCCAGGTCAGGGATGAACCAGGTGGCAGAAATCCTGGTTAAGACTCTAATGTGTTGGCACACCTTTTTGTACACATGTATATGCACACATGTGCTGATGCATCTGTTAGTCTGCATGTATATGCATGTCCTCCGCGCCTTTACCAATGGCTGTCTTTGTTTCATCACAGCTTGTGATAATGATTTTTTCCGAATTGTCAGCTCACGAGATTAGACTAGCCTGTATGTCCCTTGCTTGGTAGTTTTAGGTGTGCTCACTTCTCTTGGAAGATTATAGATTTTTTCTTTTCCAACTGACTGCTTCTGGATGCTGCACTTACTTGGTAGCATGTCCTTCAAAGCTTTGGTTGTCAAGTTTACTGTTGCCATGACAGTGCAATTAATGCACCATATTTGGGGGTTGTACTAGCTGGCTGCTTTGTCTGTTGGTGATAGCACTGATGTGTTGAATTTTGTGTTTGAAGGTGGAATTCATTGTGATGGGCGGTACATTCATGGCTTTGGACGAGGCGTATCGAGACTACTTTATTCGGAATTTGCACGATGCATTGTCTGGGCACAGTAGCAGCAGTGTGGAAGAAGCTGTACGGTGAGGACAATATCTGGCATGATGAGAAAGGATGATTAATATTACATTTATGTGAAGTCTTCATTCTGTGGCCCTCTGGTTGGTGATTGCCAGTAAAGAGATGCTCTCATACAGTGTAGCAATAACTATGGCTGCCACAGACAAAGACCAGACGATCTATCACCATTTCAAGAATGATGTATTGATGAAGATAGCGATTTTGTTTGGAGTAACCTTTTTGCTCTGTTTTCTGTTAGGTATTCAGAGAAGAGTCATAGCAAGTGTATTGGTATCACAATTGAGACCCGACCCGACTACTGCTTGAAGAAGCACCTCAGGTCTGTACAGCTGAAAGAGACGGGGATTCCGATTAGCTTGCAGCAAATCCATCTTTCTTTCAATATGTTAAGCCCTATGTCAGGCACTGCCTGCCATTTGGATTTATTTGCTTGGCTCTATGGTATTGCTGTCCTGTGTCAGAGGGGCTTGCTCACTGCCCTATTTCAGGCACTGCCTGCCATTTGGATTTATTGTTTGGCTCTATGGTATTGCTGTCCTGTGTCAGAGGGGCTTACTCACTGCCCTACATCAGGCACTGCCTGCCATTTGGATTTATTTGTTTGGCTCTATGGTGTTGCTCCTGTGTCAGAGGGGCTTGCTCACTGCCCTATTTCAGACACTGCCTGCCATTTGGATTTATTTGTTTGGCTCTGTGGTATTGCTGTTCTGTGTCAGAGGGGCTTGCTCACTGCCCTATTTCAGGCACTGCCTGCCATTTGGATTTATTTGTTTGGCTCTGTGGTATTGCTGTCCTGTGTCAGAGGGGCTTGCTCACTGCCCTATTTCAGGCACTGCCTGCCATTTGGATTTATTTGTTTGGCTCTATGGTATTGCTGTCCTGTGTCAGACTTGCTCACTGACTTTGTTGTTGTCTTCTTAGCATGGATGTTGTTCCCGTTGTTCTGATAATTCTGTGCAAGCCCTTTGACTGTTTTTGGTGCTAACATTTCCACTCTACTCCCTCTGCCTTTCTCTCTGTCTCTCTATCTGTTTCTTTTTCTCTACCTCATCGCTCAGCTCAATGTTGAATTATGGTTGTACACGCCTGGAGATTGGAGTTCAGAGCGTGTATGAGGATGTGGCGCGTGATACAAACCGGTTAGTAGAATGTATTTGCTCTTTTCCTTTAGAGGCACTCTAGTTTTGTAGCCTAGTGGTTGAGCAGTTACCATCATGGGGATTTGGCTGAGTGGGCAATTGCACCGAAAGTTCGAGTCCAGTTTTATCCTCTTCTTTCTTCTCCTCCCACATAAATGTCTGGGTTTGTATAGAAATGCCTTCTTGTTGGGAGTAATACAGAGGTTTGGTGGGACAAACTACGTACTTTGATTATCAATTGTTTCCTTTTGTCTGATTTTGGGAGACCCTGACTCTGACCAGGTCTCCTTTATTGACTGCTCTAGACGCTGTCAAACTTCAGTGAATTCCCTATGCATTACTGTCTGATACATGTATCTTCTTGTGTATGCACGCATGCAGTGGCCACACAGTACGTGCTGTTTGTGAATCTTTCCAGTTGGCCAAAGATGCTGGTTTTAAGGTAATTCTTAATGTAATTGGAAATATTTTTGGATTTCTGTTGCTTGTCTGTCAGGTTGAGTTTGGTTCCTCAAGCTGCTAAAAAGTGCTCATAGTCTCTTTTTGGTGTGTACTTGTCATGGGTTCTTCACTTCACTTTGTTTGGCTGATACAAGGTGCTACTGTTTCTGTTTCTTAGATTGTACCATACATGTTCATGTTGTGAATAGCATGGAGTAACTGGCAGCATGGTTGTGGTGTGTGTGTGTGTGTGTGTGTGTGTGTGTGTGTGTGTGTGTGTGTGTGTGTGTGTGTGTGTGTGTGTG
>JAOWAW010133279.1:0-11385 GCA_028565695.1 Nicola tetela
TCTCTCTCTCTCTCTCTCTCTCTCTCTCTCTCTCTCTCTCTCTGTTAACCCCAACTCTCATTTCCCTCCCCTTTTGCAGTTTGTCAGGGACTCCAGATTCCTCTTGAAAAATATATGCTGTTTGGCCAGGTTAATGTCTCCATTGTGGTACATCTTGTTTTTACGCTGCTTTGCTTTGTTCTTCAGAAAACATTCAGAATTTCAAGAAGACTTTGCAGTTTCCAGATGACGTTGAAGTATCTGCTGGAGCCAAGAAGATTATCCGTGATTTCATTAGTGACCCGTGAGTTTGTTGAGATATTAATGTGAGATGCCCGATTGTGATGTTTTGCTGCAAAGTGTCTGTGGGTGAATGGGTATGGGTGGGTATAGTTGTGGGTGTTGCTGTATTAGTGGTGTTGACGTATCTGCTGGAGTGAAGATATCCGTATTCCTGAGCATTTTTTCTGACAAGGGTTTGTCAGGAATTCTTGATGAATTACAAGGTTGTGCACTTTGTCATCATATGAATAAGGAATGAAATGTCTGATAGAAAGGTTATGGTGATCCTTGGTATTACCAAGTTTTTTTTTTTTTTGAAAACAGTCAACCAGTTCTTTTTGCAGGAGAAAATGTCACTAGTAGTAAAAGTTTACCATAGGTACACAGGGTTGCTACACCTGTGGATTTGTCTGCATGGTGCAGATTTTTCACAAGAATTTTCCTTTGCAGATGTTCACAGGACATTGCAGAGATGAAAAAAACAACAACAAAAAAAAAAACAGTCGAACGTGTGGGCTGATCAGACTGTGATAATATGTGTGGCATAAGGTTTGAAAAAAAAAAACTGAAAATAAGGTCTGAGATCCCTTACTTACACTTGTGTTGCGTTGCAGCACTGACACCCATGCTGCATTACTTACACTTGTGTTGCGTTGCAGCACTGACGCTCATGCTGCGCTACTTTGGCAGATCTCTGTGCAAGTCAGCTGCAGACACGCCACTGCGGCCTTGATGTGTAATATCAATATGTGTGACCTGTCTACCATGATAGTGT
The DNA here is from genome assembly GCA_028565695.1 of Nicola tetela. Classification (NCBI taxonomy): domain Eukaryota; kingdom Metazoa; phylum Porifera; class Calcarea; order Clathrinida; family Clathrinidae; genus Nicola; species Nicola tetela. The sequence goes on from JAOWAW010133279.1 coordinate 1,037, forward strand.
CTACACTATACAGTATCATGTCATCCATAGTTAGCCTATCAGTAGTTAGCGGTACATGTAGCCATAAGTTTGTGAACACAACTCCCACATATGTGTACAGCCTGACCGTGACTTGAGCTGGGGCGCAGGTGGTGGATCTGAGCACTAACCGCTGTTGACATGCGTGGCCCAGAAACACGCAACCAGCAACTGGCTGAATGTGAATCACGCTGCAGCATGTGGATTTTGGCAGGTGGTGCTGCACTTGTAGGGCCTGGCTTTGCAGATGTATGGTCTACCATTGTCACCGTAGTGCAAGTAAAGAGATCGAGAGACCGGACGAAGGATGAAGCATCATTTCCATTGGCAAGAGAAAAACTCATAAATTACGTGGCAAGTGAAAAAAAGAGTTCTAAAACAATTGCAAAAGAAACAACTGTCCTGATTTTGGCAAGCACCGCAGTAAATCCATGCAGATTACATGATCTGATGTGTACATCCATATCGCAGGTCCACCTTGCCTGCAACCACACCACTATCAAGTTTATGTTTATTTAGTTTATTTAGGCCATGGGTCTTGGGGTCTCTGTTAATCATACTGGTTAATTGTGGAGAGGCCAGAAGTGCCTGGGTCATTTTGAGTCTATAACTCACAATGGGAGCAACTTTGCTCATTTTGGCAGTGAGCACTACATGCCCAATCAATGAAGGGGGTTTCTAGATAGAGATGAGTCTGCTTGATAGCAGTCTTTGTACATAAGCATTAATTTTGTTTATGAAATAGAAATAACCATTCAAGCCGGGACAGTGAGAACCAATCATTTCCTCATCTTCACTTTGGCTGGGAGCACACAGTGTGCTCAACTAGGCGCTTGTTCGCTGCAAATTCAAGTCTGCTGTGCGCTTCCAGCCAGAGTAAAATAATGAGAAAATGATTGGTTATTAATTGTATCGATAATTTATCAGAACATCACTCTTCTCCAACACAAAATGTGTTTGGCGATGTTTTGGTCTGTCAACTCCAACCTTGGTCAAGCAAATAAAACCCTTTTGTGCTGGAGAAGTGAAGTTCTGATAAAGATTACTTATGCCCAAGATGTATGTTAACGATTTTATGGATAAATCACTTGTTCACATACTTGACATATATTCAGGAACTTCTGAAAGTTGTAAAAACGTCTGCTATACTATTGTCATAGCATATTTGATAGTTGGCTGAGAGACATAATTTCAACTTCTGTCTAAGTTTAAATACAGGCTAATGCTATGTTTTATTTCTAAGAATTAAAAATTTGGGGGTCAAGCCACCTGGAATGTAAAAATTTTAAAACTCATTACAGTATTTTGCATGAACAAATTGCTGTGATCAGGTGCTGCCTTGTTTTTAAAGGAGGACCTTTGGTTTTGTTTTGTTTTGTTTTTGCCTTCAGGGAAACTCGACTGGGTAGTGGCAGCTTTGATGATATCAAGAACCATGAATTCTTTGCATCATGCAAAGGAAAGTGGACGTGGAGTAACATACGGAGCAGTACGTTGTGTTGAGCTTAATGTCTTGATTTTCATGTACATACAAGGGTACAACTGAACCATCCTCTCTGCATGATTTCCTCAATGAGATGTTGCTCTCAATGGGATGCTAGCAGAATGGTATTGATAAGTTTGTGAGCAAGTACAGTAGAAGAGTGCATGGCTGATGTGTGTATGTGTTGTATGTTCTGATAACTGGTGGATGTTTTTTTTTATCAATTGTTCTGTAGCTGATGCGCCAGTTATCCCAGAGTTAGCTGGTGACACAGACACGACTCACTTTGATGATGTTGAGGATGAAGTGAAGCTGCCAAAGTCCTTTCCTGTCCCACGGGTAGGCAGATAATGTGGCCATTGTTTTTTTTTTTTGGTTCTGTGAGGAGGCAGTTTATAGGAGGGTACTGTGGTTATGAGTAAGAATTGTGGATGTGAACCAGTAGATGCATGCATGTTTCTGTGCTTGTGTTAGAGGCGAAATGAATTTCACAAGCAGTAGTGTGGAGCAAAGAGCCCTGGTGCTAAGATAGGCATATGGATAGGCATATGTATGGTCAAGGGGTTTGTTGGCACCTGGTTGAGTGTTCATGTATGTCGGTTTGTTCAGGCTTTCACGGGAAACCAGTTGCCATTCATCGGCTTCACATTTAACAAGGAAGAGAAGCTGTGAGTGTTATTTGTTCTTTCTTCCTGCTTGTGTTTAGTTTTTCTTGCGTTGGGTCTTCTACAGATGGCGAGAGTTTTGTGTTCTGTTTTAAGGTTGCTTATTGTATTGTGAATTTGCTCTGTGTGAAGACTCCCTAGAGGCCATGGCTACATTGAGGAATGGCTTTTTATAACACTTGGCCCAGGATTAAGTTGCTTTGTTGTGTCACTGAAAGTGTTTTGTGTTAGTTCCTTTATCAACTGCTTGGCAGCGTTTTGGGCAATAACACTGCATACTGTTGGCTAAGGGAACTTGTGTATAGATTTTTGTGCATGGTGAAGTAAATCCATAGACATTTACTCAACTTTTAATTTTTGTCTTGGTCTCAGGGTGGGTGATGACCAAAGTCAGCCTGCAAAGCCAACTGTGGCAAAAGAGGTCTGTGTTGCTGCTTCCTGCCAGGGTAGCTCTTGAAGTTGTGACATCCAGTGCTCTTTTGAAGGACTAGTTAATTTTTGTTTTCTGTAAACATTTTTTGGTGATTGGCTTGTGGTATTTCAGCCTGACATCTGCCTTATTTTATTTTTCTTTTAGTTTAGAGATCCATCCGATGGTGTTGAAAAGAGTATCCCAGACATTTGAAGAACTTGTTAATGAAATAGACTTCTATGTTAATACACAGTCATTAATTTTTGCATTTCCATTCTGTTTGTTGCACTTTCGTAGATCCAACAGGAGACAAGCAGCAGCCGTGGGGCAGATACCGAATTGCGAATGGCTTTCAAGGAACTGGAAGCGAAGCTCAAGTATGCTCCAGTTGATAGTTAGGTTTTGCCAGTCTAACTGAAGAGGTTTTGTAATAGTTCTTCAGGTGTTTTTCTCCATTGGCTGTTTATTATTCTGTTTGTCCAATTTTGTTTTTAGGTCAGCAGAGCTAGAACGGACACATGCCAAAGAGGATCTGCTGCAGAAGGTAGATTTCCTTAGCAAATTGCTGAGTAGATTATTAAATTTTGTTTCTGGTAGATGCTTGGGAATGTAAGCAAAGCTGACCATGTGTTTGTTGAATTGTTTAAACTTTCGACAGTGGGGGTCCTATCGTCACAACTGTGCCACCCATTTTGCTCTGTCACTGGGGAATAGACGTTTGTTGTGCATGTAGTGATGGGCATTATATTCATGTGTGAGTTTAGCTGCCTTGCTACTCATGCCAACTTGTGCATGTTGCCTGTTTTTGCTGATTAGGAGAGTGTGTGTCATCAGCTGGAGGCTGAAAACAGAGAGCACAGAATGGAAATTGCGGATTTGAAGTTGCAAGTGCAAAGCCTGCAAGATGTGAGTAGTTTGAAGATGGGTAATAGAACAGTTGGCTGTTTCTCTGCAGTGGTGAACTAAAATATGTGCAGGATGAGCTTCCTCAATGAAGATGGTTAATCTGATAGCTCATTGCAAGTCAGAAAGGGTGGAAAAAGGGCAGAAAAGAATCATATTAGGAATGTTCTTCTGGGCCTGTAGTTGTGCTTAATAAATGAAAGAGATAGTGGTCAGCAACATGTAAAGTTTCTACCCTTGTTCTTTCTTGGTCTCCATTAGTCTGTTTGTCTTTGCCTATTTCCTTCTCTCTCTCTATTTCTCCCTTTCTCTTTTCTCTCTCACTTTCTTCCTCCCTCTCTCAGTCTCTCCCTGACTCCTTTCCCCTCCCTCTATCCCTCACTCTACCTCTTTCTCTTCTTTCTCCCCCTCCTCCTCTCTCTCTTTCTCTCCTTCCTGGCTTATGCAGACCAAGATGAACAGACCACATTTGTGTTTGCGGTCTGTGCTGAGACCACACAAATTGAGTGTGTTTGGAAAAAACACATACAGCACCTGGAACCGAACTATTCTTTATGGCCAGTGTTGATTTGCCAAGAGAGGAGTAACTTTAGAATATTTGTACTGTGTGTGTGTGTTTGTTTGCATTGTGTGGTTGTGTTGATGATGTCAACTCTGTGGTCACATACTTTGTGATATTTTCTGCATTTGGTTGCAGTTCAAGAAGAAATACTTAGAAGAGCATCAGTTACGTGAAGAGGTCAGTGTTTTTTTTTTATCTTTGTGTGCACTTGTTAATAGTTCAAATTACTCAGTGTACTGGTACAAGTGGCAGAGTTGAGAATTGCTGTCAGTCAAAATGTCATAACATGTTCACTCTGATCTTGTCCAGTTATGGCAATGTGGGCAATTAGGGAGGTGTGGCAAATTATCTCAGCAACTGGCATAAACTTGCCAAGCAAAATTGCTGCCGCACAGTGGCCAACTGCAGTAGAGCCTGTGTTAAGCGAGCACTCTTGGTGTGCATGAAAATGATTGCTCGATACATGTTGTCAAAGACAAGGTGGATCAATAGTAATAAGTGTGTACATGTATGCATTGGGCTCCAAAGCAGTATAGTAGACATGATGTGCTTGAATTTACTTGAATGTTTGTGAAACATAGGAGTGCCTTTTCTCTTGGAATTGTTTTAGAACTATTGCATTTACTTGCCTCGAATTTCTTTAGAGTCTTTCTCTGATCAATGCAAAGGTGTTTTGCTGAGTCTCGCAATCTCTTTAGTTTATGGTACGGTCACACAAGTTTGCAAGGTGCACCGGTGGCCCAATGCCAGGCTGTAACATTGAAGTTGCAACATTCACAGCACATTAGCAATTCACATACAGTCTGTGACCCTGTGTGTGCTAGTGCTCTGCCTAAGGTCTAGGTCGCAGTTGCACCATGCACGCCCAGCATTGCGTCCATGATTGAAGCTACACATAACACTGCACTCTCAGCTACGTTTAGCCTTGTATCCTAACCACTCCATTGCGATCTGGTGGTACAAATGGAAAAAACTTAGGCCATTGGTATGATAACAAAATCCGTTCTGCCAAACACACCTCAGAGTGGTCATTTGATGCAGGTACAATGTAAATGGTGGCTGCTGGACCGAAAGAAGTTGGTGGTGGTGTTGTAGGGCAAGGTGGTCGCTTAACAAAGGGAAGATTTCTATGTGCCACTGTCTGTGCAAACGGTAGTGGTTACCTAACACAGGGTGGTTGTGTAAGTACAGCAGTTGCTTAACACAGGCTTCACAGTGTATACTCTTAGTGTATTGTCATAGCACTTGTGTGGCAAATAGCAATAGTGCAACTCTATGTGGTTTTGTCTGAGCTAACAAGTAGTAGTGGGATAGCTTTTGAGCAAAAGATATGCTGACCTTGTTAGAACTTTCAGCTTTGTACATGCCATTCATTAAAGAGGGGCCTGTGATGAGTGGTCATTTGTGTGCATATTTTTTTTTTGGAATGTGTCAAAATGTGCACGCATCTTGTCAGTCTGCACTTACAGATGTGTTTGTTTTTGTTCAGGCGGAGTTGGCATTGGAAGAAGCAGAGGAACGATTGAGTTTAAGTGCTAAAGCAGAAAAGAGCAATGCAGCATCAAAGACAAAGCTGGAGGAGGTGCAAAGAGAGGTATTTACCTGTCCATAGTGAAACAGTGGGTGTGCTTCATCATATCGCTGTGTTATCCGTTCCTAATATTCTAAGGGGAAGGTGGCAAAATGTGTATGAGACTGAGGGTTTAATCTGTTTTTATTTCTCCCTTTCTCTGTCTCTCTTTCTGCTTTGTTCATTAGGTTGAGAATGTTCATCGTGAACTAGAGGAATCACGCCGTAAATGCAGCCAGCTTGGTGTGACAAACCATGGCCTGACCAAGGTTTGCTTTATTACTCAGATGTCTTTCTGTGGATGCTGAGAAAAGATTCTATATGCCTGCTTGTTGCATTTTTTCCACTGGTATGCAGGAAAAAGTTTCCCTGGAGTCTGAAATTGATGAACTTCGCAACAAGGTGGATGGACTAGAGGGTGCTAAGGTATGCATGAAGTTCATCTATCCTGAAGAGGTTGTTATTTGTCACTATCCCTTGAGTTTAATTAGTGAAGACTTTACTACGTAATTTGTCATTTGTCAAGGGTGAGGCCAAGTGTGTATAAGTTTGGTAATTGCATGTTAAAGCTGCAGTTTGTTTACTTAGGAACCGTATTTGAGATATTTCGTAAGAGGTGGGTATTTTATTTTACAAACTCAGCTGATTTAGGGACCGTCTGTAAATACCGATATTTAACCTAATATGGATAATTTCCGTTTCTCTCCCAACCCCCTCCCCTCTGAGATACGGACACATACATTGGTATGGTCAATCAATATTTATCAGATTGTTATCCTCGCCTCTCAGTCAATATCAGTGGAGAACATGCTACACAAAGATTTCACAAGAAACAGAGCAGAGCTGGACATTGAGACATGCCAGACCAAGATAAACAAATAAAACAGGAAAACAAACAAATCAGTCAATCCATGATGAGTATACCGGCAAGATCTGATGATGGTTCATCACTTTTGGGAAGGCTTTCCCCGGGGCATGACATGCCTGGCCTGCTTCTTATGTTTCTGGTGCTGGTAATTTGTGGCAAAGATTAAGCTGCACACCACACCATCAGGGCTGCGAAAGGCACAGGGGTAGAAGTCTGTGGGCTTTGCTTCTGCAGCAGTGCCAGATGTTGCATGTGGATGAACTAGGCGCTGGTGATGCCTTTTGTCGGCTGTTGACTGCACAATGTAGAGGCAGACATATTCTCTGTTGAACGTATTTAACAGCATTGATTGGAAAGAGCCATGAAATACTGCGCAGTGAAGGTATATATTATCATGCACCACTGTGCCACAACTTGTTGCCACAGTATTATGATGTTGACAGACATCTGGAGGCAAACGGTACGGGTCCTGATGTGTGATAGTGTGTACATGTACATGTATGTGTCGTATGTGTACAGTGTAGCGCCAGTTCCAAGTTCTGGCGTGAGTCGTGATATTTTTCACATTTTGAGATGCGGAAGGCCGAAACCCCTCCCCTCTTACAGAAATTATCTGTATTAGGTTAAATATCGGTATTTATGGACGGTCCCTTAATGTAATGGCATTTTTCTTGTTATGTCAAGGAACGTCATGTTAAGGAAGTTCAAGGTCTGCAAGAAGCTGTGGAGTTAGAGAAAAAGAGAAATCAAGAACTACGAGATGCTCATCAGCATTTGCAAGGTGAGTGACACTTGACTTGTCAGTTCTGGTGCACCAGCTGCTTCTTGGTCGTTGGGCTGTGATCTCTTTTTTTTTTGGTTAAAATACCAACGGAGGTGTGTGCGTGTGGGTATGGGTGGATTGTGTTATGGTCCTTCAGACGAACTTGACTTGCAGGCAGAGGAGTTGCAATCCTTACAGGATTCGCTGATTGAAAGTCAGCAGATGAAGCAGCAGGCTGAAGAGGAAATGAAGGCACTGCGTAAGGTAAGCTGGTTTTTGCTGATGTAGAAACTGTGAATGGAGAGTATTTTCTCTCCTTTGACAACTTGAGTACACACAACCACTTTCAATGTATTTTTTGACAACCAGGGTGTGCGGTCAGGGCAAAGCTGTTTCCTATTCAGGATCGGGCAAACAGGCTTTACAATGACTAACCGTCCTTTTATGACCACAGTACTGAGCTGTTGCAAAGTCTATAAATTTAATGACTAGGACTCTTGGCCATTGGAAAATCTGTCTGTTCTCCTCTGAGCAGGGTGTGTGGCCAATGCAAAGCTGTTTGCCCATCAAGGAGCTGGCACACAACCTTTGCAATGTCTGTCTGTCCTTTGATGACCAGGCTTCTCAGCGTTTGAACTGTCTGTTTGTCTATAATAAACACACAGCCATTGTAATTTCTGTGTGTTCTCCTCTGACTCTGACCTTAGCACAGGGCACATGGTCAGTGTAACGTTGTTTTGCCAGTAAGGACTGGGCAAACTGGCTTTACAGTGTCTGTCTGTCCTTTTTTTATGACCAGGGTACTCAGTGTTTGCACAAAGACTGTCAATTTATTGGCCACGACACATGACCATTGGAATACTCTTCTGTTTTCCTTAGTCTAGGGCACACAGCCAATGTAAAGCTGTTTTTCCTTTAAGGATTGGGCAAACAGCCATTACAATGCCTGCCTGTCCTTTTATGGCCAGGAAACATAACCTTAGAAGAGTCTGCTATCAGTTAATGGCTACTGGACACACAGCCAGTGGAATTTCTGTCAGTTCACCTCTGATTATGACACATTTTCTTGTTAAGGATTAGGTAAACAGCCTTTGCAATGCCTGTTGGTCCTTTGATGACCAGGATACTTGGTGTTTGCAAACTTAGACTATCTCTAATAACCAGGGCATACAACCATTGGAGTTTCTACCTGTTCTCCTTTGACCAGGGCATTCGGCCAATGCAAAGCTAGACTGCCCATCAGTTAACAGGCACACAGCCTTTGCAATGTCTGCCTGTCCTTTTGAAGACCAGACTTTTCAGCTGTCTATCATTTAATGGCAAGGACATTAGGCCATTGTAATTTTTGTTAGTTCTCCTCAGCACAGGGCATGTGGCCGATGTAAAGCTGTCTTCCCATCAAGGATTGGGCAGACAGCCTTTACAATGCCTGTATGTCCTTTTATGACCAGGGTACTCAGTAATTGCAAAATGATAAATCAATCATCAGGATATTTGGCCATTGTACTTTTTGTCAGTTCTCCTCAGCCCAGGGCACGTGGCCAATGCAAAGCTGTCTGCCCATCAAGGAGCGGGCACACAGCCTTTGCAATGTCTGTCTGTCCTTTGATGACCAGGGTTCTCAGCATTCGGAATGTCTCTTTGCCTATAATGACTGGGACACACAGCCATTTGAATTTTCATCTGTTCTTCTCAGCCCAGGGCACTCAGCCAATGTAGAGCTGTTTTCCTGTCAAAAATTGGACAAACAGCTTTACAATGCCTGTCTGTCCTTTTATGACCAGGGAACATAGTCTTAGAAGAGTCTGTTGATCATTTAATGACTACCAGACACACGGCCATTGGATTTTCCGTCAGTTCACTTCTGACCAGGGCACGTGGCCAATGTAAAGCTGTTTTCCCAATAGACTCGGGCTAACAGCCTTTACAACGTCTGCCTGTTCTTCGATGACCGGGGTTCATGACCACTGCCTTTCAATAATACAGGACACAATTTTTATGGACGACCAGAGACATAGCTGTTATTTAGTCTTGTGTCTTCATTAACACTTCAGGTAGACAGCTGTAGCAGACTATTGTCTGTTTTGGTTGCATGTTCTTCGCAGGACAAAACAAGCATTGAGTCAGAGCTCACCAAGGTCAATCTCAAGTGCGGGCAACTCACGGTAAGCATCCATTATTCTGTAGTAGTTCATTTTTTGTTGTCTTGTCTGTATCTCCCCCTCCCTCTCTCTATCTGTTTACCTGTCTTTGTCTCTCCTTAGCTCTCCGTAGATTATGTAGTGTCACAATGGTTTACAGAGGTCCAAAGGTACCAACCATTTTATGTAAGAAATAGCTGCTGGCTGTTTATTCAGTTGGCATGGCTACTATCAGAACAGATCTTGCTCATAGGTCATGGTGTCTAGTGTACTGATGTAGGAGTTGGTATTATTTGTTGTCTTGTGTCCTGATGTAGGAATTGGTGAAGCAGGCCAGTGCCGATCAAAACCAGAGGCCAGCTGAGCTGGAAGGTAAGAACATGTCTGTGATGTCCACTATTCATCCTTTGTGCTAATCCTTTTCAACTGCTCACTGTCCAGCTTTGCAGAAACAGCTGGCTGAGGAGAGCCTTGCACGTAAGGAGGCAGAAGCAAAGGCGGTGGATTCAGAACGCGAGCTTACCCTCTCAATCAATGACTTGCACGAGGCGAAGAAAAACCTTGACCGTATGGGAGGAACGTCCAACAAAATTATGAAGAAGGTAGCACTCTGGTTGATAAACTGGACTTGACACAATTTCCTTTCTTTGCTGGAAGAGGGCTATTTTGGCTTGTATCCGAGTTTGTCCATGATCATTTAAAGAGGATAAAAGGCTAGCTTTTGGCAAAGTCAGTGGTGTAATTATTATTTTCTGTGTTCTTCAGGCACGTGAACTAACTGTGCAGGTTGAGAATGAGTCCAAGCGCCGAGCAAAGCTACAAGCTGAAATCAAGCAGCTTGAGTCAGACCAGCAGGCTTGGCGTATGAAGGAACGCCAGTTGACTCAGGTGGTTTGTCTTGACTGTTTCTTTCTCTCTCTCTCTCTCTCTCTCTCTCTCTCTCTCTCTCTCTCTCTCTCTCTCT
>JAOWAW010133301.1:0-22461 GCA_028565695.1 Nicola tetela
GCCCCTGCGATCCGAGAATGCCCGTCCGTTCGAAACAACTAGCAAATTGCCGACAAAGTTTTCACTGGCAAACCCAGCCGGAAACACGGCCACTACGCCGAAAGCTCGCGCCTTGCAAAAGCGCTTTGAAAGACATTACCTGCGCTCCTTCTCAGATAAAAATACAACACCACAAAGCTTAAGAGAAGCGGAGTGCTTCTGCAACGCTTTCGTGGACATCAGCTTTTACTGCTTCTTTGCAAACTCGCTTTTCTAGTCCTCGCATGGTCGTCATCTCCCTTCAAAGTCAGCCCGGATCGATATCCCGCTGAGCTATCCGCCGATGAATCGCGCAATCACGCAGCAGCTTCAACTTTCGACGCGCAGCACAGCTGCACGGGTGGTGCGCGTAGCTATAGAGTTCCGCGTTGGTCACTTTTCTGACTACCGGCACGATGATTCATGCGTCTATTTTAACTGGCCTCCACGCCCTTTCCCGGCGCTGACGCCACATCAAAAAGCCGGGTGGAGCCGGGTTCGAGGCAAGGTCGAAGTGATATAGATATTCGGAAGGCACCTCGATACACTTGTGGTTGGGAACATGGTAAACTTAGCTAGTGCAGAGTTCCGCCTGATCTATCCTGATTAACCTCGTCGTTACCATTCCTTGGTGGAATCATGTCACTGTTAACTTTTACCCTCATCTGATGCCGGCGTAGTTAGCAGCTCTCTCACAAAGCGCAATGCGGACCGATGGTCGATGGCCGATAATTTACCCGCTTTTGCTTTGTCTGCCGCTTGTTGGGGTCGTAGCGGGGTCACGCTATTGCTCGTATTTTGGCAACCGAGCGCCTTCTGCTCAGCCCAATCTCGCCAACTGTACTTGGTACCGAGAGCAGAGTTGCTGTCTGCAGCAGGAGATCGATGCTCTCTTTCCCGTCATTGAACCGCCATTAGGCGCGAACAAGCGCTGCCGAAACTATGTGAACTACTTGATGTGCTACGTTTGTGCTCCAACGCAGAGCAACTTTTACCTAAGCGAACGCTTGACCGTGTGTGAGAGATTTTGCGACGACTTCTACCAAGCGTGCAAGGACGCTGTGCTGAAGGGTAAGCTCATTTCTGCCACGTACAGTAATGGAAGAGAATTTTGCTTGGACAGAAAGTACATTGTTGGGACGCAGAGCGAAAGTTGCTTCACCTTGGAGGAGTCAAAACGCACACTAAGCGATTCGTCTACGGGCCGACTTGAAATTAACTGGCTGCTGTTGCAACTGTGCGCTATGCTTGGCCTTGTCTGGAATTTTGGCCCCGGAAGCCGGTGGGGTGCCGCTTTAACATTGGTAGGACTTCTCATGGTCAGCGGCGGCGGCGCAGATTTACCGCATGCGTCTGTCATCGTGAAGATCGCTGCAGACCTAGAAGGGGAGCTGACCTCGTTCGGAAAAAGCTCTTTGCAGCGAGAACGGCTGCAGTCCCTCTATGACGAGGAGAACATTTCCAGACGATCTCTTGATCCCTCAACGATCTTGAGCAGCATCAAAAGCAAGCTTCAGGGGATAACGGAAGACTTGGAAATAGCGGCAATAGAGATCCAGAGAACGGCTGCCGCTGCGTACGTATCGACCCCTATGCAAGGTGGAAGTCTGGATCACCTGCCGCAAGATATTTATCAGGATGCTGACTTTACCCTTGCACAGCAGAAGCTGACTTATACCTACAATGGGTAGGCGAAGCTGATTTTGCCATATTTGTTGTGTGTGCTAACATATGACAACTTCACTTGGTGCTTCCTAGCCAATGGTGTGAGCAAAATGTTCCTTTCTCAAGCTGAGTAAAACTGTATGATAAGAGCACATGGGTTGCTCTTAATCCTACACTGGCAAACACAACCAATTCATTTCAATGATAAAAAATTTCATTAAGGCTTCAGCTGTCCTCACAGAAGATCCATGAACTGGACTCAGCTGCCTGACCATGAAAGCCCCATACCTGACCAAAAGAACAGTTACTTGTGATATGGTAACTAGGTGCCAGAACTGTTTATTCACACGAAGGCAAACTGATCATCTCTAGTCTTATCCTTGCTAGGTCCGCCAAGGACTGGTGATATGGGTTCCTCCAGTGATATTGGGTGCATGTGTGTAACTTCTCTGTGCATCAGCAAATTGTGACTGAGTGCATTCACGTACTGAGTGCCAACCAGTTTCCATGGTTTCCCATGCAATATAGTGTACAAGGCTGTACGCCATATATGTCTGTGTATGCCCTTGAGTCTTGAGTGCCAGACCTACTTGGATCAAGACAGTACGGCAGCATGCATGTGGGCATGTCCCGTACTCATGATACTAGCATTAATCTCTCTAAGCACAATGTAAAAGTCTTCTCCTGGGTCTATGATATGGACAAAGGGCCTACAAGGGTACCATGCGCATGTGCCACTTGTTGCTTATAGTTTTGTGCAGAGTAACCATTATTGACTGTCAGATGTACGTAATATGGACCTCGTCATGACCATTATGACTTGGCATCCTGTGGTGAGGTTATCTAGGCACTTACACAAAATAAATTAATAGCCACATGCAGCAAGTCCATTTGGGAGTTCATTGTCTGTTCAAGTACAAGGCAGTACCTGGGGTTGGGTGTGGTGGGCACATGTGGAACTCATAGCCTTTTCTGGTATTCAGAGCTTGTGAAAAAAAGTGAAAAGGAAATTTCAGAAAAAGAGTTCACCAATTTCATCAGTGGAAATATGACAGGACCATTCACAGTTCAGCCAAATAGGTCAAAAAGTAGTACTAGACTGCAGATTTGTATAGTTAGTACCCTGCCATAGCCAGTCAATCAGGCATGCGTACACTGCATGCATCTATTGCATGACTCATGCCTTGATATCAATCTCGATAAGTCAATTTCCACCATTTTCTATAGCCAAGGTTCTTCTACTAACCTCAACTTCACAGTTCTCACCTCAGTTTCACTCTGAGATTTTAAAATTATGAGGTTTTGGCACCTTGAATTTCCAAATTTTCCCAGGAAAAGGGTCCCACGCAGACCCCTTCTGGTTTTGCACACTCCCTCCAAACACAAAACTGTTCCGACATCCCTGGTATAGTACACTAGACAAAAGGCCCGATACCCGTTCAGACTTTGGCCTAACCCAGCACAGGTACTTAGACTCATGTAAATTTCTGGCAAGCAAACTATCATTATGTTGTGCCAGGGATTGCACTGGGGCTTGCTGATAATGTGCCATCACTGCCAAAGCAGATGTAATCAATGCATTGTGTACTGATCTGATGTGGCCAGTGCCATTTAAATACTTGTGTTGTGGTATATAGTATATACTACAGATATATGTGAACCAGATAGTGTGTCGTTGCACTACTATGCAGTGCTTTTAATAGGAAATTTATTTGAGTTTGTGCAACGGGGTGTTGGCTTTCTGGATTTTACCCAAGGTGTAGGTTTCTCAGTGATGCTTTTGTTCTATGAAGTGGACTTGCAAACTGTGAATCATTTGTGCTTTCTCTTGGTGGTATTTTTGCACCGCAGATGTGACCATGGTAACCATCTGTATGTTTGTCTTCACTGCAGCACTTTTAAGAGGAACGTGTCGTTCGTTCAGAGCATTGTGAAGATTCCAGATGAAGCAAACCGGTCCGCTGAGTCAATAGTAAACACAGTGCGCTGGACAAGTGGCATTGACCAGGCATTCAGAAACTTGACAGCAAGGCGCAATGTCAGGTTAGTGATAAAGACATGTTCATGGCTTTGATAGAACTCATCTATCACATGTCAACAAATTTTGTTTAGGGAAGGTTCTGCTGAGCTTCTGTAATGCCTTGCATAGCATTGATCACCTTCCTATTCCTGTTGGCTCAGAATGGAGCACTGTTGGAATCTCAGAAATACCAGCAGGGAGAAAAACTGCCTTTTGATCTGGCACGCCCTTCCTCCCATGGTCAAAACAACACTCATCCCTTATACAGACCACTCTTAGTTATGATGCCCCTGTTCTCACAACTTGGTTTATCTCAATAGTCAGTTGCCATTCCAGTTGGCAACAGTACCATCAATAATGCTGCAGCACTCCATGAACCATTTTAAGAATGAAGGCTCTTGAACAAATCCAGTCACATAGTGAAAGCAGTTGCTTGTGCCATTAAGAGGTTTCTGCCAACCTGAGAGTTAAGCATTCAGGAACCATATCTGCACCATGCCATTCACTTGAGTGGTGAGAAGCTTGAAGGGTAGTGTCAGACATAGTAAGAGTGTAACAAAAGAAGCTATGGTCCAGTGTGTACAGTAAAACAACAAATTTTGTATGCAATAAATTTTCTCTGGATTCAGAATGACCCTTCTGAGTCCGGAAAATTGCTCTCATGAAGTTTCAAGTCTGTTAGAAAATTTTATCATGAATTGTGGTGGATTAGGAGCTGATTAACTTGTATTTGCAAAATTTCTCTTAATGAAAACCTGTAATTAGCGACCTTACAAAAATGGTATGCTGGTGAAAATGTGTTGTCTGACAACATGGCTCAACCTAAGGGCAATTTTGTCCTCAATTAAAGGGCAACTCAACTCCAAAATCAAAATTTCGCTAGATCATCTTCTTCCCTTTGGAAAGTCTCTGTGCAAAGCAGCGGGAGCAAGAGCTGCCGCCTTTCGCCGATCAGCCAAAGGAGCTGCATGATCATGTCCACACCTGTGACGTAAGTAGTCCCAAGCGACCAGCCATGATTCTACTTGTACATGTACTTGCATGCAGATCTATGTACAATCCCTACGGTCACAATCTCCAGTTCAAACAAACTGGAAACTGAGGATGCTTGTGCAGCTCCCTCCTTGAATTTGGTTATGACAGCAAGGACAAACAACTCTCAGGATGTAGACTTGAGCTGGAAAACGATGACCAATGAGGAATTGCTAGCCTCTTTCTTCCAGTTCAGACTGGAGCTTCTGAGCAAAGGAATTCTACATAGATCTGCATGCAAGTACATGTACAGGTCGAAGCACAGCTGGTCACTTGGGACTACTTACGTCACAGGCGTGTACGCAATCATGCAGCTCCCTTTGGTCGTTCAGCAAAAGGCAGCAGCTCTAGCTCCGGCTGCTTCACGCAGAGGCTTTCCAAACCAAAGAAGGCGATCTGGCAAAATTTTGATTTTGGGGTTGAGTTGCTCTTTAAGCAACAAGTGCTGTGAAAACTGTTGAATTTCCTCTTTTCACTTCTCTTTCGTGTGTTTTCGCATGTTTTCAGGTGGACTTACTTTGGATCAGAGACAGGCATCATGCGTATTTATCCTGCTTATGAGTGGGCAACCAACTTTGCTGGGTTTCGTGTTAATTACGACCCACGCATTCGGCCATGGTACCTTAGTGCCACGTCTGGACCAAAGAATGTAGCTATTTTTCTGGACTGCAGTAATTCTATGAAAGAAGATAACCGGTAAGGAAGAGTGCCCTCACAAGCCGGTGTGGGAAAGTACTGGCATGGTGTGGGAAGGTGCTGGTGAGATGTGGGAGGATGCTGGTGAGATGTGAGAGGGTACTGGCAAGATGTGAATGATAATGGATGTTTCTGTGAATATGGTTTTGATGTGCACTATCCAGTTCAACAAATAGACTGCCAACTTCTTTAATTTATGGTTATGGTTTAGGCCATCTGTGGAAGGATTTTTGCTGGGAGGCAAGAAGACCTGGAATAATGTAGCATTGTGATTAAGAGAAAACATTTTTAGTGTCTGTGCTGTAATTATTTTTCTCTGCTAGCTGTTGATTAAAATCCTTTTAGCACACAGTTCATTGTTGAAAAGTTTATACTGGACATCATTTCTTCCTTGATAGAATGAAAATTGCAAAGGCAGCTGTTGCCCAAGTGCTCAACTCACTGACCCGCGATGACTACGTCAATGTCATCTGTGCCCGTGGCAGTTACTACAACCGTGAGGGTTCCTGGCGCAACCCTACATCGTATTTTCTCGGCTGCGACAAGAACTTGATGCGGGCAACCTCCTCAAACCGTAAACAGCTGCTTGAAGCGTTAGATGATGTGTCAGCATACGGCAGTGCCAAGGAGCACACGTATGTGTGTATGCATGTTTGTTTGTTTTGGTGTTTATCTAAAACACGGTGGGCTGTTTTTATAGGATCTTACACTCCAATCATGAGAGGCCATCCTAGGACAGAGTAATGAAAGACTCAAACTTAATTCCAAGAGCCCTTTGACACCTCGTCTCAATATAAAGTACATGTAATTAAACCCAACAATGCATCAGTAAACAGCACAGCAAAGGGCTACGCATTCCATTGCATACACCACTGGTGCTGTATCTATTTAGGAGATGCATCGCAAAGTACACGTGGACACTCCAAAGAAAGAAAAGAAATGAAGGACAATAGAAATGGGAAGGGAAGTCTATTTCAATCACAAGTGAATTCCTCTGATGTAATGCATGGTCTGTTCTGTTGTTCTTCAGAGAGAGGAACTCAGTAATATTTCTGTTCATCAGGTTCTGTAATAATACTAAATGGTCATATAATGTCACAATAGAATTACACATACCATAAGCCGTGAAACATTTGTATCCATTGTTAATAAATCGCTGCAGTAGAGTCTATGCATGCACGAGGAAACAAACCCAGTAACACAACAGGTTGGCTTGTTCCAGATCCTCGGGTAATCACTGCTGTCCTTGCAGGAATTACAGAGAGAAGCCCTCATTAGTGAAGAAGCCTTCATGAGAGAAAACCTTCATAAGCTAATATATGACTAAGGAACTGTGTGTGCATATGTGTATATGTGAGTATAAGTATGTACATACGTGTATGTATGTGTTTGTGTGCTTCTGCAATGCCCTGTCAACTATTCCACATGTGTTTTGTGGAATTGTTTCAATAGGGAGGTTAAGCCACTCAGTCGTTAATGAGTCAGGGTCTGAGTAGCGGTTTGGCAGTGTGTCTCATTTGGCATGAAATCTGAGCGGGTTAGACACTCATAAAGCTTGAGTCAGGACCACTTGACTCGTGAGGCTGTCCAAGTAAGCTCTGCGTACATTGTGGCAATCACAATGTGGCAGCTTTGCAGTGCTAAATTTTGTCACCACGACTGCACCTCTGCCATTTGGGTTGGATTGGCCACAAATAGCTTAACTTCTTTCTGTATTTGTCGTTACAATTCAGGTGAAGAACAGGCCGCACAACTTGTGGGGTGTGCAATTTACAAGTTGCTTAACCTCCCTTATATGTTGTTTCTTTTGAGCTTATTTCTGGGCAGTTTCACTCCTTAAAACAACACTAAATAAACAAAGAAATGACCACAAATGCTAGTTCAATAATAGAAGCCTCAGAGTTATAGGTTCTAGACATGATCAGGCAAGGCTGGGTACCTGTTTCTTTTTTGTGTCATCAGCTTAGCATGGTCAGATTGAAACTGGATCAGCCTGACTGGCCACTGCCCCTGGATAGTTAGCAGGGTGTTTTGTTTTCAGAGTATACTTCAGTCAATATTTGCATTCATATGTACAGGGGAGTGTAGTTTGTGTTATTACAATGGTATTACGGACACTACTGTCCATTGAGGTACAGCTCGCTTCCCTTCTTCCTTCAAGGGCAGTTGTAAGGAAAGTTTGCCTATGCTTTTTTGCTTTGGGATGGGAACATAAAACAATCAAGTGCGTGCTCTTCAACGAATAGAAAGGTGTGAAGGTGTGCCACATGCTTTTACTCATGTTGTTTTCTCCTGACCTCTCTTTTGTCAGTAAATCCTTAGAGGACATCTTGAAGAAGTTGCCTTCATCGTTCGGCCATTGCTTAAACATGCTGCTATTTGTCACGGATGGGAAGGACAATGACCAAAACACGTACAGAAGTACGTGCTATGACAGAAACCGAGGAAGGCATGGTTGTGGTTCTTTGAAGATGGACTTTAAAGGTCTACTTGATGCAGCCATGGAAGCATCTAGGGACACTGTGAGTACTTTAAGTAATAAGAATAATTAACACTCATTCCTTTTCACCTTGGTGGATAATTTATTATAATCAGATTTTTCTGTAGGAGATTACCAATTTTATACCGGTGGAGACAGGTGTCTGTCTTTATTCATTTAAGGGCAGTTTTACCCCTCAGGTGATTTCAGCAACGAGATGGAAATGGTTGTAATGTTGGATACTGGTAGAAAGACCTTGGCTGGAAAAAGTGAAACCTGAAAACTGCACTGTGATAACATCAATTGTGACCAAGATTTGGGCAAAGGAAAAGTGGCAGATGAAGACTTTAACTCGTTACTGCGTCTTTGATGTGCAAGATATCAGGCTAATTTTTTTTACTGTGGTTTCTGTGTAGGAGGTTAACAATACAATACTACAGTTTTCCAAATTTCCAAGTCAAACTTGTAGAATCAAGTACTTTAAGAATTTCATAATTTTTACCCTACCTTGGCTGTATGTCTTGGCTATAACTTAGAAAGGAGGTAGAAAACCATCTTTTGTAGCACCGTGTAATGACTTGAATTAACCCGACTTATTAAACACATAGTCTTTCTAGACAACCATCGCTTCTTGTCATCCAAGCTCAAAGGCTTCCAAGAACATGTGCTTGAGTTGCACATGCACACAAATATACTTGGTGGACTTTAAGGTGGCTACATGTACATTAAATGGATAGAACAAGGCTAATACACTAAACACCAGTTTTGAGTTCAATGGTCAGAAAGCCTCTGTAGAAATTTGAAGTTGATAGAGTAAGAAATGGCTGAATTACAGTGAGTTAAAGTTGACAAAATTCTGTTCAAGAAAAAAGCATTTACATGTAAATATCCTGCCATGCAGCTGGAGGATACAAATTCATGGATTTGATGCAGCCCTCACATAAAAAAATCACCAGTATCTGCCCAGCCGAAAGCGCTAGCCATACTTAGAAGGCAAGTACTTTGACTTCACAAGTAGATCTGAAGATCACTACCATAAGCAGGTTTAAGCTGATTCAGCTCATTATGAGCTCAAAATTTCCGCCAAAGGCTGAAGGTTACAAAGGGCTGTGTACAGGCATACTGCAGCTTGATTGGATCTGAATTGTTTACCTGGGTTTGAGGATGCCTATGGCAACAGCAAATGGTGGTCTGCTTTCACAATACATGTGGTCTAGCTGTACAGAAAGTTGCGCTTTCGTGAAGCAAGGAATAGTGAAACTTTGGACACATTGGAATGACGATGTGTGAGCTTAATCCGGACAATCAAGGAGAGGGAAGACCTGCACGTTGGCAGCATCGCCGCTCTTCAGATGGTTTTGTGCAAGGTGCTTCTCGAGCGCCTTACAAACGCATGTGGAATCTTGTTGGGGACGATCGAGAAAGCAAGTCGGTGGACTTGGAACGGTCTGACTCATCGGAGGAGGCGAGCGGAGGTTGTGGTGTGCCACCATCCAAGTGGCGGCATAGTGACTGTCAGTGTTGCACCTTACTCACTGTTCATGTCGATTCTTTCTACTGCATGAAGGTGACTGGCGCTCAGTTGAAGAAGCGCCAGAAATGTGTTGGCAAGAAGGATTATTATGACTTCATGACCCAGAACAACTTGCTTCTCGCAAGTATCTTTGACTCACACAGTAATTACCTGTAATGCTGCGACTGTGTGTGCAAGTCCTTTGGAGTCAACAAGAAGCATCTGGCACGCTTGTGTACTTTGAAGGTTAAGGGCGAGAGCACTGCTATCCATGGCACTTGTGGTGCCCCCTCTCATGCTTTGAAGTCTGACGTGAAGGTTGACTTCCTACAGTTTGTCGATTGCAACAGAGCACCCAAAGGCCGTTGCCTGGGCTTGTCTTCTGCGCGTTACTATCTTGATGCAAGGTTCACAAGCATCAGAACCCCAGATAAGAATGATCCTCAATTTGAAGAGAAAATGGCAAGGTCCCTGGTTGGTGTTTTCAATGAATCACAGGGGCATGAAGGGCGGCACACGTGCGGCAACACTGCAGCCCGTGAATGGCTGAAAAAGGAGCAACCAGATGTTGCTGATCTTCCTCAGCGAGATTGTACTTGTCTATATCACCTTTGAAGTCAGATTACTGCGATATGTGCAAAGAATATTACACGGAGATCAAGAGGCAGCAACAGATTGCCAATCATCTCTGTGAGTCTGGCAATGCGGA
The DNA here is from genome assembly GCA_028565695.1 of Nicola tetela. Taxonomy (NCBI): domain Eukaryota; kingdom Metazoa; phylum Porifera; class Calcarea; order Clathrinida; family Clathrinidae; genus Nicola; species Nicola tetela. The sequence continues at coordinate 10,133 of JAOWAW010133301.1, forward strand.
GCAAGAGGAAGTCATTGCGTATGACACTCTCGCGCAGAGTTACCGTCTGCTTCTCACGGAGCATAAAGAAGTCGCACAGGTAAGCATCAACGAGTATAAGCAGGTACAAGATAAGTCGTCAGCTGACTGGAAGTGCATTGCTGAGCTACAGGAATGAGGGTGTGCAAACGAGGAGCAGGAGCATGAACTCACTGACCTCAAAGCATCTTTCAACTTATGCATTGATGCCCATTATCAGCAGGCAAAACTGATCCCACACTGAGGTTACTCTCTGCAACCTGGCACCACATACTACAAGCAAAAGCTGTCAAATGACATATTCGGAATTGTGCTTCATACGCTGCCATGCCGCTACCTCTATACCTGGCATGAAGGTGCAGCTGGTGCCAAATCCGCAGACCACACCATCACTTGGCTGGACTACTGTATCCAACAACTTCCGCTGTTTGTGCAACACCTCACATTCATACTTGACAACACCTAGATCAACAAAAATCAGTTTGTCATGAACTGGATGTTGGATCTGGTGCGGTCAAGGCAGTTCAAGTCAGTTTGCTTGATGCTAATGGCACCTGGCCACACTAAGTTTTCTCCCAATGAACTCTTTACTCAACTCAGCCATTCATATTACCGGAAGAATGTGTATCAGCTGACTGATCTGCAAAGCATCGCAAGTCAGTACAGAACAACAACATACCTTGACAGTTCAAGCATCTGCTCTGGAAGGACCAGCTCACAAAGTGGTACAAGGCCATCCCAGAGATCAAGCAACAGCGTAATTTTCTTTGCAAGGCGGCAGAAGACAGGCAAACAGTCCCAATGCTTGGTGTTCGGCGAAAGAACTATGAGGGAGAATACACCTCTGTTGTCTCCGTGATCGACAAGGAAGGTGCTGCAACAGTGAGACCACAGCCCAAGTTTTATGAGTCACAAGGCAAGAACCCCAGCATCCCTCCTGATAAGACAGAGCACCTCATCAAGATGTACGACAGATTTGTGCTGGAAGATCAGCACCTTGAGATGTTGCCATCACCCTCCAGAGAGAGTAATCTCCAGGACAGGGCTGTTGCTGCCACTGGTGGCTTGGAAGCAAGTGCCAACATAGCTAGGGCTCACCACAGCACAGTGAAGCGACCGAAGAAAAAGAAGAAGTGCCCAGTGGAAGGTTGCAATGGAGAGGGCCATAAAAATGTGCATTGTTGGGCCAAGGGACACGCAATGCGAGCTGGGTGCCCAAAGTTTCACAATGTTGCACCTCCACCTTAAGATTTTTATCCTGCATTTCACTTGGATGTCTCTACTTCTTCTTAAAATTCCTTTTTTTCTGCTTCTTTTGTCTGAAGAAGTACCTAGTGCAGAGTTGCCACGGGACATTCTTTAGGGAGAGACACACACCACACAAGCTGGGTTCTCAAAGGTCCATTATGTTGAACCTTCACCTTTAGATTTTTTTTGGTATTCTGCATGTCACTTGGTTATCTCTTCTTCCTATTTCCTTCCTTTTTATCTGCTTGTCTCTAGTAATGTGCAGTGCTTTGCCTGATCATACTTATGGTTTTGGTGTTGAAATAGACTATTTTAGCCATTTTCATGTGACTGGGTGGGAATAGATGACTCAAAAGTCCGCTTAGAAATAAAATTTTTGAGTTCTTTTTTCAACAGAATCATTTTCTATAAAAAGATAGTGCATTTGGTACACATAACTCAATTTTGCCAATTTTGGGCTAAGGACACATTTTAACCCAGCCCGCTCACATTTTTAACTTTTGACACTGCCACCTGCTAGAGATAGTTGGAGGGAAGTGCTTTGTGGTAACAACTCAAAAATGGTTGCAACAGCACACTTGAGGGGTAGAACCACCCTTAAGCTTAGAACAAGTTCTTTTTTTTTTATTGTAGAACAAATTCTTAGGAGGTTACTATTTGCAGTTTCCTGACAACAGGCTCCAGTTTCTATGACATTGCGGTTCTGGAGAAATAATCCTATCTTATCAAAAGGTGTATTTGAAAGATACACAAGTAATTATTGCCTGAACATTTGTTGTGACTGAATGCCTCTTGTTCACTGAGAAGTGAGAAGCCACTGTCTGTTGCACAAAATTGTGCAACACCATATGTTGCCACCTATGGTAAATTCACTCTTTCTCCTTGATCTCTTAGACTAGGGACTCACTTGAGAAGAAAGTTTTTCAGCAAAAAAAAACAATCAAATTGACCAGAATCATGTGAAATAAGTTTCCTCTTATGCCACAATCACTGTAGAGAGGACTTGCAAAGAAAAGATTGAATAGAGCCAGTACATCAAGCACTTCAAGTTTGGCAATGGCCATTGCATAGAGTGAATGCACCTTTACCGCATTAATTGCACATTCTGCATGGAAAGCTGATCTCCATTCAGATCTTTGCCGGTTTAAGAATTAGAAGCCCAGAATCATCCAGTCTCACTATCTATGCACTACAGACATCCCAAAACAATAGTGTTTGAAGTTACTACAGTCTGTTTCAAGAAGAAAAAGACAAAAAAAGGAGTGTGTTGTTGAATGAAACTGTGCACAGCGCAGTCTCTCCATTACCATATTAGGTTTACTGCATCTGTGTGGAATAGGACCAGTTTACGCTAGCATTCGTTTTCCTAATAGCAGACTGAATTCTTTTTTGAAAGGGACAATAGGAAAGACTGCAGTTCCCAGACAAGTTAACAGTTTTCATGTCACTGCGACTACCTCACACTTCAAACGCAGCTTAGCAAGAGAGAACAACTGTCCAATTCTTCCTCCAATTGACCGATCAGACAATATCAGAAGCCATTTGCAACTATAGTTACATAGTTGCTTTAGTCTTGAGACCCATTCTGTTTTTTTTTGTACAGAATTTGAAGGCCAAAACTGGCAACTTTGGTCATTATGGAAACAATGTAGTGGCCCCGTACCATGCAGATCTGTGTAGATCTACACCTGGGCGACTAGTAGTAGACTACTGGTACTGGCTCTAGTAGGCCATAGTACTAGCCCAGGAAATGAAAGCCACCAAACCACCAATCTATCAGGCCTGCAATTGTGCGTTATGCATGAAACACACAATTGCTTTGATGGCTTGTGCCCTTGACCACGGGCAGTCTGGGGTGGATGTTGCTTTTCGTAATGCAGTTTTGTGCAATGCTCTAGCGAAGCATTCCTCAAAAGATATTAAAGACTCTGGGTGAACATACAAGATGGTGATATAGAAAACGTTTCAGTGTTTCAACACTTTCCTCAGTTCTGAGAGTAAGACATGTACAATGACCAGGATGAAACTGAGTTGTTGGAGCTCTGAAGTGCTGTATATCTAGAGAGCTGACATGACTGCAGGTGTGAGGGTGTGTGTGCTAGTGGTTTGGGGTGTGAGCGTTGTCATGTGGTTTTGTTGCTAAGGTGCTAGTATGTGATATGAGCAGTTAATTGTTATGCATGTGTGAGTGATGCGAAAAACGGGGTGTGGTTATGGTAGAAAACCCGTTCCTAATTTTTCCTCACATCAGCTAAGGGCCGGGTTCTGTTTCTTGATTGCCATAGCTTCCTCAATGTGCAGCCACAGCTGGTCTTGGCATTGGCAAAGTGTTTTGAAAATGGTCCTTGGCACACTGCCCGGATGTTCTTTTCCGTAGTGCTTGCCAAAAGCAGAGGCTTGGTCACGTTTCTTTGCAGAGCAGATATGTTCCATGGTGCGCTGGTGGAGTGTGCGGGTGGTCATTCCTATGTACTCTTTTGAGCAGAGGTAGCATGTGGCGGAGTATACAACAGAGGATTTTTGACAAATCCCTGGGGCAGGGCAAGCTATGCTGTGGCAGATGTTCTTGCAGGCTGCGCTGGGGTTGGCGAATTCCTTGATCATGCGGCCACAGGGATTGACTAGACAAGCAGGGATGTTGTGTTTGACAGGTAGCCATTTCATGCAGTGGTTGAAATGATCAGTGACAAAAGGTATTTTCAGCGTGAATAGCGTGTTGTTCACTGTGCACGCTTTTTGCGGCTTGTTCCATGGTTGGCTCCTTAGCCACAAAACCACACAACAACACTCACACCACAAACCACTAGCACGTACACCCTCACGCCTGCAGTCACATCGGCTCTCTAGATATACAGCACTTCAGAGTTCCAACAACTCAGTTTCATCCTGGTCATTGTACATGTCTTACTCTCAGAACTGAGGAAGGTGTTGTAACACCAAAACGTTTTCTGTATCACCATCTTGTGTGTTCACCCAGAGTTTGAAATATCTTTTGTCATTACAATGATGGTGAATTGTTCAAAGTCATTCGTTCTTCTAAAAGCATTCCTCCCTGCCTTAATGTCTCAGCTTATTAGCCACTTCATTTGCTCCCGCTCATGTGCTAGTCGTTTGCACTTTTTGCTTTGAACTTGCAAAGCTAGGAATTTCTGTGGTCCTACCTTCCCACCCTCTTCTCCCAGAGCTTGTTTTTATTAGGTATGACTCATGTCATGTGTCTTTCTTAATTAATTTCTAATAGAGGTTCTGGAGTACAGTTGACCATATGAACTTCACATATGAACTTCATGTGGAGAGTTGATACGTTATTTCTTGTGTATATTGTTCCTGAGTATGTTTCAGAATCTTGGGCATAGAGTGATTGTGTGAAATAGAGTTACCATAACATGCAGTCTGTGTACCATTCCTTTTATTTCTTTGTCATTTCTTTCCTTGCTCAAGTGTCCTTGTGCTCTTAAGCTCTTCTTGCTTTGCTTGTTAGCCTTGTCATACTCTCTGACATACTTGGCTGAAAGAAATGCTGCCTCAGGGGGAGGAGGAGGGAAGGGGGAAGGGGGAGGGGGAGGGGGAGCAGTGTGTTGTTAGTTTTGGAAGTCCACATTTCTTGACAGAGCAGATGCCAATTTAGAACTCGCAGAATGAGTTGATGATAAGGATGAAGGCTGCTGCATCAGGAGTATTTTTCACTGATCACTTATCATTTTAATCCAGATGATCCACAGTGGATGGATAATACACGGAGGGACTTCTTCCACTTCGAGTCCACAATGTCCGACATCGTTGTAGAGTGGAAGGACAAAAGACAACAGAGTTGCCAGAAAAAAAGAATGCTAAAAGAAATTTGGAAAAGATCGAGCAGGAGATGGGTGAAGACTCTACCCCTCTCTTAGTTTCTACGTGACTCGCATATGTTTGTTTTTCTCATACGGGCCATGACCATATGAAAAGAGCACCATATGGAACCTTCATGTGAAAGATCACATATGAAATTCTGACCTCAGCCCCAGAAGTAGCCGTGTACAATTTTTGTATGTTATCTTAGCAAGATGCTGCACTCTGGAACGTCTCTAATCCCGTGGCAATAATATGTATTTAGTGGCAAGTGTGGACAGCTAGAACATGTGCCATGTGTGGAGGGCTGGTGTGGGCTTTGTTTGTTTACTTCAGCTGTACTTACTGCCTAGAAAACTTAGCTAGAGACTCCTGTTACCCGTTGTGTGTGACTTGATCCAGCAAATAGCCCTATTCCCATTGTCATTAAGTTCCTTATTATCAACTGTAATTACCAGTGGGATCATGCTGGCTGCTTTGTAGCAGTGCATTCACATGGCTTATTTGCTATTTTCAGCTTACTTTTTAAAGTTTCTGTTCAAGTTGTTGCTTCTAGCTTTAAGCTTACAGATCAGTTCAGACATGTTGTTTCAAGTTGCTTGGCTTGTTTGATTGCAACATTAATATTGTGTGAATGGTCAAACCACTGAGCTATCATGCTATAGCCACGACAACATGACCAATCCCTCCTGCAGTACCGATGCCAAATTGTTGCTGGGTGACTGTAAGGCTGCAGTTTACAGTAAGGCATTGTAGTCACCTGGCAATGTAAACTGGCATAGTGATTGTTTGTATTTCATGGCTGTGGTGTGATTGGTTGCTGTTTGTTGTTCATCTGCATTACAATGTATTGTATTCAGTGTGTAGTCATGGCAAATTTTTAAGAACTTTGGGAACAGGTCCCACTAGCTTGTTTGTTTCACAAGAAAGAAAGTGGTAGCATGCATGATATTCATGCAAATACAGTTCATCAGTGTTTCTTCATTCTGTAGGCTTGTGTCTGTGTTTTCTTTGCGTCATGTTTGCAAGGAGAAAAAGATGGAGAAGAAGAATGGCATATTTCTTGGTACCTGTCAAATGTTGAAACAGTTTTATAGATAAAGATACTAAATTGAAAGATGTTTTCTTGTCTTTTTTGGGGGGGGGGGGACTGTTAGAGGGACACACGAATCATTACGGTTATGGTGGATGATGAAGGAGAGTACCTACCTGGAAAGATGGCTTGTGACAATGATGGTGTATTCCTCAAGCTGCCGGATGACAGAGCCATCCGTACTCGCATGAGTCCATTCTACAGCTACTTGGCACAGCTGGCCTCGGACAAAGCAGAGAAGACGAAGCCAACATCACCATACATTGATCTTCAGGGTCTTGGCCGTGTGATCACTCTTTCACGAGCAATTTTCAACCCAAACAACCACACGTAAGTACCAAGTTATGGGTTATAAATTGCATATCATTCATTTAGGACTATGCCAATAATTTCCTTGTCATTTTGGACAATTTTTAGTGTAGATGTAAAAAAAATAATTGGTTATTCGACTAACTGACGGTAAACAATGAAGCTATCCCCATTTACTTTGTTCTGTCTTTGCAATGGCTATTTATATGTTCCAGCAGTGACTGATTTCAAAATTGAACCTTGGATGTGGAAGTTGATCAGAACTGACAAAGGGTGCACTTGGCCATCATTATTAGAACCGCATATATGTGTTGCAACCAGAAAGGAAATGTTTAGCAAGCTCTCAAGGAACCAACTTTCCCATTTCTCTTTGATTGCCTTTTTCAGAAATGATGAAATGTGTGCCTGTTGGAAGAGTTGGGGTGTTTTAAAATGTAGATCCACCAATTGATGTATTACCAGTACATCAAGTAACCTATCTAGTCTGTTCAGCAACTCAATAATTTATGTATGGTTGGCAGGTACCCAAGCCTGCTAACTTGTGTTTGGTCACATTCTCTGTTTGGCTTCAGTCAATTACTCGGTGTACTGGGAGTTGATGCAGTTCTTGACAATATGGAGGCAGCCTTGCTGGATGAGCAGTTTGGTTTATCGTACGCCTTCCTCATTGACCTGGAGGGCAAGGCCATCATCCACCCACGCCTTAAACCAAGCGCTGAGGTATGTCTGATGTCGTTGTAGGTTCCTTGGGGTTTCTCTTTGCAATTTGAGATCTGTGTCAGCATTGTCAAGAAAATTAACTGGCCATTTCATGTTTCTCAGTGATGTGCAGAGCCAGAGTCGTACTTTTCACTAATCATCAATGTTACTAGAAGAAATACCCCTCTTTCCCCATGATACCACATACATAAGGAATTTTCCAGAGTACAAGGATTTCCTCTAACGACATCAGTAATTATACAGAAATTAAGATGTTTAAGCTTTTGGGGTCTCCCCATTTGGAATCATTTTCAAATTTTAATCACTTTTGCTGGCTTTCTTTCTGTGTGGTTTTCTTTTAGTTGATTGATGATCCAGTCTACCCAGATGTTCGAGATCTTGAGCAGTACAAAGATCTTAAGCTGCACAAAGATCTACCGCTTGAGTTTTATGACGAGAATAAGCCAACTGAGGGTGTTCTAGCAGTGAGTGATGTGTTGTTACTGAGGGCATTCTAGCAGTGAATGGTGTGTTGTTACTGAGGGTGTTCTGGCAGTGAGTGGTGTGTTGTTACAGAGGGCATTCTGGCTGTGAGTGGTGTGTTGTTACTGAGGTATTCTAGTAGTGAGTGGTGTGTTGTTACTGAGGGTGTCACAGGGTTTCCTCCACTGCTGTTTCAGAGAGACCCTGGCTAAAGGCAACAAACCCGCATGATTGTGTATTTCCCTTTGGCCGTTGGCGTACATCCATTGCACAGCGCCATGGCTATGAGTGACACGTCAACCAGCTGAGGAGCCATGGCTGCAAACTCGCTGAAATGTTTATAATGCAACAACCTTCTTGTTTGTGTATTACCATTTGCAGCTCTATCCCCACAATCCATGCCTATATAGATGTCAACTCGATGTTCATTGCCAGCGCTCATGTACTCACATGTAGGCCTACATGATGCATACTTGTATAAGCTACAAGCAATAGCTATAGAGTTAGCTACAGTACCTTCATGTGTATAAATTCACGGCACGTATCATTAGGAGTGGACTTTTTTTATAGTTTGTCTTTCGATATCCAAGTGTGCAATCGCTTCCTTGAGGCAATTTATGGAAGGATTCTTCTGGAAGAAGCACAAGCACTTTGAAGGTGGCGATTGTAAATACATGTACATGTATCCCTTGATCTAGTGCTGGACAAAAATTCTGACAATCTGCAGTGTACAATTGAGGTACGAAGGTGACGAATCCGCCTATACATCGGCCTAGAACAATGGCTTAGAAAGGTGGTGTTCCTGCAAACAATCTGCTGCCTCCCATAAAGCCCCATACTGACAAAGCTCTCCATGTTTTGGAAAACGCAAAAATTCTTGCTTTCCCTTCACTCATTTTCCACACCAACAAGCTAAACAAAGCTTGCACTCTCTACTTTGTATTGGTGAAGAGAAAAATTCAACCACGCAATCACAATAGCTACAGGATGTAAACATAGCAAGAGTACCTTAGCCCATTAATAGAACCATCAAAACAAAGCGCCTGACTGCACATACTCTGGAATGGTCAGAGAATGGTGGAGTGTTCTGGCAGTGAGTGGTGTGTTGTTACTGAGGGCATTCTGGCAGTGAGTGGTGTGTTGTTACTGAGGGTATTCTAGTAGCGAGTAGTATGTTGTCACTGAGGGCATTCTGGCGCTGAGTGGTGTGTTGTTACTGTAGGGACATTCTGGCAGTGAGTGGTGTGTTGTTACTGTAGGGACATTCTGGCAGTGAGTGGTGTGTTGTTACTGAGGGTGTTCTGGCAGTGAGTGGTGGGCTGTTATGCTGCATCACTTGTAGACTAATTACCCTGTTAGGGAGTGAGGAGACGCACTCTCCACCCATTTGTGACCGGCAACACTAATGCTTGACTCTTTTAACAATTTTGCCAGACAAAAATAGAAATCTGTGGGATAGGAAGGGCCTCTTGGCATTTGGCAAAGATAATCAGTCTGTAGAAAATTCTTGCAGATCAGTGGCAGATTTTCCTTCCTATGACCTTCATGCAGTAATGTTCTATAGGGTCGTTGCCATGGCAAAACACTATAATGAAATTTGGTGGTTTTCCTTTGACTGGTGCAATGTGTGACACACATGTGTGCGCACACTTGCACACACATGCCACACACACACACACAAACAAACAAACAAACAACACACTTATAGTGCATTAGATGGCAAAGCAATAACAAGGCTGTCAATTTGGTTGAAGCAATTGCACACAAGCCTGCATTAAGTATTCATGCTCAATTGTGCATGCCACAACTAAAGTCAGTTAAGGGTGGACTCACCCCTCTGAAGGGCCATCTGTAATAAAATTATTTTCAATCCAAAAAGAGTTCGGATTTTTCGAGACCCACCCACCCAACTCCTAATCCAAACATTAAAAATTGAAAGTTCCATTGCTTCAACATGTACATGTACAGGAAGATTTACCGTGTAGGTCTACATACTACTGTAGAACTGAAATTTTTCATTTGGCTTTGTCAGTGAAACATTTGAGAGTTTCTGTCGAACCAGTGGGATATGACATGTGAGTGTGGCTCCTTACCATCCTTCCTCCAATTGTTTGGCTTAGAGAGCAGTTCGAACCATTACGCAAGCATTGTCACACAAGCCAAGGGGAATGTTCACCAGTGACTACCTATCTTGTCACTTGTTGACTTACTGCATAACTCCTTTTCCCACCACAGGCCAAGCACCATCTCAATTGCTGATGGAAAGACTCCTAACTTTCAGATTCGACCTTATTTACCCAAGCTCAGAATGTCATGTGGAGATGGCACAGGAAAGATAGATTTGAGCCCATGATCAATCAGTGAAGGAAAGGTGTGATTTTGAAATAGGCAAATCAGATTATGAGTTTTAATGGTAGACTTGACCGGTAGTGAAGGGAAGATTGTGGACCAAAAGGGTCATGTAGGTTACACGATCTGGTCAGATGAACTTTGAGGCTTCCATTGCTGTCATGTAGATCAGCCCAGGAGTGGTCCAGTAGTCAGCAGCACAACAGGAAAGCCTGAAGAAGATACGCCAACAACCATAGTTAGCAGCACAGCAGAAAGGCCTGCAAAAGATATGCCAACAACTCATACAAGAGTTGAAGCAGGTAGAGCAGCAGAAAGAGTCAAAGAAGATGCAGCAGAAAGAGATGAAGATGTGCCAATGAACCTTGGTGATAAAACGAGCCAGAAGTTAACCTCAGAGGAGCTTAATCTGTTCAGAGACACAGACATTACAGAAGATGCTAGGCCTAATGTGAATTTGAGGTCGAGTTGTTTACGGAGAAAGCTGGATATAAGTTAACTTACTAAGTAATTTGGTTTGGTTAAAAAAAAGAGAAAGGTTGTCTGTTTATCTGAGGGGGAAGGAGTGTAATTTGTGTATAGTGTTGGTGTTGTGTTTCATCCGATCGTGTGAGTTTTCTCACCTGGCTTGCCTGTGTTTGTCACCTTTTGTACTTACCTGGTCTTGTCAGCAGTAATGTTGAAAGCTTGTTTCATGCTGTTGAGGCTTTTGTCATTAGAAGCAAATAAAGTGGTCAGTTACAATGATGTTGTCGTTTGATGAGCTGTGTTGTCATTTGATGAGCTGTGTTGTCATTTGATTAGTGGTGTTGTCATTTGATGAGATCTGTTGTCACTTGCTTATACCTATAGGAAATGAAGGCAGGTTTAAACGGCACATCACCACTTATCACTGGACCACGTGCTGAACAAAAAGGCTCTGTTAGTGATGGAGTGCAGTGGATTCTTGATGTTAATTTCACCTATTACTATGACACGGTGCCTGGTGCAGATTACTCATTTGCATTTGTCCTCACTGAGTCGGATCGGTTGCAGTACAATCTGTGGGACATCATGTATCAGCAAGGACAGCCATACAATTACTACCATGAGCTCAGAAAATACACAGGTCAGGCGGCGTCAGGGCTGAATCTGGAAACAGGAACTACAAAGTACGGCCAGGTGACAATCACAAGGACACAGTCAGCGGTGAAGTTGTCTCCACGCTGTTTTTGTGACCCAACACACTACCTCTTGCTTGGTGACCCAGGTTTTGATTATGTGAATAGGTTTCTCAACACCAATGAACTGAACAACACAGGCTGCACTGATGACGGCCAGCTACTGCCAAGTGTGAGGTGAGTGTTAGAAGTTGTCATTCTGACTTCTTGTTAGGCATTTGATCAATATGCTTAACTAAGTCTGTTCTGCCTCAGTTGTTTCTTGTTGCTAAATGCAGACCAACAGTGTGGCTTACCCAGAGGATCCAAAACAATTGGCTTAGCCGTGACAAAAAGTCCAGAGACTGGCTTGCATGGACTTATTTTGGTGCAGCCAATGGCGTTTGGCGTGTTTACCCAGGCTCTCGGTGGGCAAGACCATTTGACCCAACACGGTAAGTGTTTTCAAAAAGGTTTCTCTGGTCTCTCACCAGGCTATGCACAAGTAAACAATAGAGCAACCAAACTGGGCCCCCAACACAGCACATACTGAAGCTCTTGACTGTCCAAGTTGGTATTACGCTGGATACATACGAATGTATTGCACTGGATACACACGATCAGTATAGAAACAATACGCACAAAAACATCAAGGCTGAGGATGCCAGGGCCAAATTGCTAAAACAGGCTATATCTGGGTGTTAAACCCGCTTGAAAAGGCAAATGAAATAAAAATAATAAATTCTCACTGCCATCCTTGGCCCAAGGTTGATGACAGGAAAAAAACCTAAACAAAGACTTGGACAAAAGCAACAACCTGCCATCCTCAATGATAACTGACAGGGAAAGATAGATCTGAAGGTATGAGTACAGGGAGTATCTCAGGAAGAAACTAATGCATGTGGGTACCTTAAGATTCACAACCTAGAAAGATAATTGAAAATTATTTACTTAGGGAGAGTTGGGTGGGAAGGTAGGACCATGAAAATTCCTACCTTGCCAGCTCAAAAGTGTGAATGAATAGCATCTGTGTAAAACAGTTGTAGAACGGGTTGTTCTACTCCTGGTTGGACGTTACACCCACAGAACCACAGCAAGGTTCTGTTCCCCACAATTAATTATAATTCCTCAACAAACACTTTCACCTCAGGGTTGGATCC
>JAOWAW010133324.1:0-11382 GCA_028565695.1 Nicola tetela
ACGAGCCTACAGCAAACCAACAATGGCAACCTCTATCCACTTGGAGTGTGCATCAACCGCCACAAGTAGATACTTCCTTCAACTGGACCTGCATAATCTACATGGATGCGCTGCCATGGGTTTCAAGGCCACTCCCACATGTGTACAGGTGCCCTAGGAGGGTTGGGGCAAGATCCCAAGGAAGCTATGCAATTTGACAACATTTTCCGGTGCTGGAGCCTTTAACAGTGCCTCTGTTTTTGCCGGGTCCGGGCGATGACCAGTACTATCTACCAGATAGCCCATGTGGACAACTTCTCGCTCACCAAAATGACACTTTTTCCAATTTGCTTGGAGTCCAGCTCCTTCTAGTCTCTTTAAAGTTTCTTCCACATTCACTAAGGGCTCCGCGTCATCATGACCCGAAACTAAAATGTCATTCGCTCGCACTATAACATGGGGAATACCCCGAACCACTGACTCGATCGTTCTTTGGAATATCGCTGACGCAACGCCAAAAGGCTTACAGCGAAAACGAAACAACCCACGAATGGTGTTTATTGTCATGTACCGGCAACAGTCCTCTGCCAACGTTAGTTGCAGGTATGCCTGACTGAGATCAATTTTGGTGAAGTGCGTGCACCCCATGAGCTGAGTGAAAACATCATCAATGTGTGGTAATGGGTGTTCGTCAACTACACACACCGGATTCAATGACCGTTTGTAGTTTCCACAAAGCTGTATGGCACCATCTGCTTTTGTGGCTATTACCACGGGAGATGCCCAATCAGAGTGAAACATTGGCTCAATGATCCCTAATCTCTCCAGACGGCACAACTCTTCCTCGACAGCTTCCCTCTGTGCGAATGGTACTGGCCTTGCCTTGCAGAACACTGGCACACAATCCGGTCTGACGTGAATTCCCACGTCCAGTCCCGCTAGGTGCCTAATTCCTCCGTGCACACACTTCGATATTGATTCAGCAACGCTTCCATCTTGCTGTCACACTCTCCTTGCTTGTGTGAGGCCTCCACTCTGCAAATACTTTGCCAGTCCAGTTTCACCTGCTTTAACCAGGTCCGACCAACTAACGCCTGCCCTTCCCCGGAGACAATCACTAATGGCAGTTTGATTGGGGCAACCGGTTGAACACTTTCAGCAATCTGCACAGTGACTTCCACCTGTCCAGCGACCGGAACCTACTCTCCAGTATAGCTAGTTAGTGTTGATGGACAGTCTTTAATCTCTTTCATCAACCAGGGCCAGTTAGTTTCTAAACTCTTGACAGGCATTATTGACACCGCAGCTCCTGTGTCCAATTCCATGGGTATGGTCTTGCCATCAATTTCAACATTCAATAGGAAAGGACCTGACTGCCTCCCACGAACAATGCCTGTTTCATTCTTACATGTCATAATCACATCAGAAGTGGCATTGAAGTTCAGGGTTGCTTCTAGCTCCATGCCATCATACTCGACTTCCCCTTGCTCCGTAACAGTGTGGTCCACTTGGTGAATGGACCTAGACCATGACAACGCCCCTGGCACTTGTCTACTGCTGACATCTTGTGCACCTCGGCAGACTCGAACTAAATGCCCATTCTTCCCACACCATCTACAAACCATGGTTCTGAGACAGCAGGTATTGGCCAAATGCCCTTCAGCACCACAACGGAAGCACAATGTCTTCTTTGCTCTGGGATGTCCCTGCTGTTGAGCCATCCTGTTGCTCATGCAGTGAATTTCAGTGTCAGTTTGTTCCACTGAGCTTAGCCCTTCATTCCGGCTCAGAGTTTGCGCGTTTAATTTGCGTACATGTTGCTCTGCCAACTCTTCACTATGGGCAATTTTCAGAGCTTTGCCCAGTGTTAGCAATGCATCAATGAGCATTTTCCTCTGCATGACTGTATGGTTGACTCCGCACACTAGCCTGTCCCTCAAATTGTTGTCTAGCTCCAAACCAAACTCACAGTTCACCGCTATTCACCGCAGTGCCACTACATAGTCCGTAACCAACTCACCTGCTTTCCACACTTGGCTGTGGAATTTGAATCTCTCCATAATTACGGAAGGCTTCGGTTGACAATGGCTTTGTGTCGCTTCACACAGTTCTTTAAATGATTTATCTAAAGGCTTGGTCGGCGTGCACAACGACTTCAATAGCGAAAATGTTTTCTTACCACACACTGCCAGTAGCACTGCTCTCATCTTATCCGTCTCCATGTCTGCCAGGTTGTTCACAATAAAAGCGTTACTCAGCCACTCCAGATATTCCTCCCAGTCATCTTGGTCTGGGTCAAAAGGTTCCATACGCCTGTAATGGTCCATAGTTTCCTCATCACCAATGCAATGTCTCCTCAAAGTACTTTATTTGGCCGATAAGAGGATGACAACCCATGGCAATAGCAGGAGATATATATATACAGTGAGACACAAGACAATCACCTGACAAATGCACAACCTACACTTCACATCCAACACCTGAACCAAGTACAAAGCTAACAGGTGCATCTACACCCATACATAGCAGATTCATTCAGATTTGAAGTTTGAATTTGAAATAGTGATTCATATTTGATTTGAATTTGAGGTGGGTGAGATCGTCACTTCATTGATCCATTAAATTTATCAAATTGTTCATCATTAACTTTCAGGACAGACTTTATGTTCTCTTGTGGTTTTGTGAACAGACAAGTCAACTTCTTAAAGATGTTATCTGATATTTCTCAACTGCTCGGTACGCGTGACTCCTGCCTGTCTCTGGGTTATGAGCTTGATGCCAGCGAATCTGCTCTTGCTGCTTTGCAATGGCCTGCTGACATGTATAATCGGAAACATGCACTTGATATGCTAGAGCAATGGTGGGAAGAATTACCTGACTGGCAAAGTGGTTATACCGCTCTGTACACAGCATTGTGTGCATCAGGTCGTGCAGACATTGCTAAACAGTTCGAAGCAAAACTCTTGGAGGTATGTTATATCTTACAATGCCACTCTTCACTTTGCTTTTGTCTCGTTTATAAATTAATCTTAAGTATGATGGACAACAATGCTTGCTGTTGCTGTAAGCACACCAGTTGTCAACCTGAACGAATGCAACCATGTACTGGTCAATCTATTCAGATTGGTTGTGGGCATGACAATTTTGTTGGGCAATAGGGGCATGCTCATACCACGGGAAACCCGGCTGGCAAACATGGCATGTGACCAGCAATGGAAGATCAAGTTGCACTCACACCATGCACTAGTCATGCACCATCCACTGCACTGGCAAGATACGTGAAAAATACTCAGGCTATATGATCCAGTGCTACTGGCAAAGGTGGCAAACCCCCATCCCTCGTGAGTCGGCAGCAAAGATTTTGCCGGTATGCCAGTTCAGCATCGTCACGTGATGCGGTTGCCCACGCAACCATTGCTGTTGCTGGTCTGTTTTGCCATGATGTGAGTCTTCCCTTAGAGAGTTGCGCTGTTCACAGCGATCCAGATTGCGTTGGTTTGAAAAAATCCCTGGAGTATCGGGTAGGCTGCGGCATGAAGGCGCCACGGCATGTGGCCCAGTCGAAAAAATGGCACTTTAAGTGGTGATGAGTGGATCTGTCCGAGCACAAGATAGCTGGTTGCAAGTATGCGAGCGTTTCCATGAAAATGGCCATGCATATGCATTGACCTCCTTCAATCTTGAGCTCTGAGATCTACTAACTTGTTTTATTTACACAGCTTACAAATCAAAGTGATCAAAATAAAATCATGGCTTGTGGGGGCCAGCTTTCCGATGGATTTTATCTTCGCAATTTGAAATCTATTCAAGTTGGTCCGTCGTTTGGGGAACTTTCGGGTCTTTTTGACAAACTGCTGTTTGACTTCGAGCGTTGTTTAACAACGAAGGTTTTCGATCTAAACCGAACCCTCAGTGCCTTGTCGTCTGAGGTTTGCAGGACAGCCGTCATTGAAAATGTCCCCGACTTAGTGTTCCAGTGTGCCCTGAAGGCAAGTGTGGGTGGTGCTAGAGAGGCAGTAGTTCGTACTGTGCAGGAGCTTCTAGACATCGTCCCAATGCACACACTTGTCCGCAAGCATTATGCTGGTGATTTCTGCGCTTGTCTCCCTCTATCATGTGCAACCTGCAATATCTCTGGAAGCTGCTTACTCAACCTGCCCACCAAACCATTCTCCCCTAATTTCTCGGCTGAGAAGCAGGAGCTGTTTGTGGCTCTTCAGCAGGCTCCTTTGTCAGATAAATTTGTGGAGGTATTTTCGCCATATCCAGGCTGTCGTCCGTGGATCAATGAGGAGTATGGTGTGATGAGCCTGCATTGCCATAGTTGCAGGGATACAGATTTTGTTTTCTCCCCTATGGCCAAGAGCGACGGCAATGATGAAGGCAATGATGGAGCTGATTCACATGTGGTACAGTTGTTGGGAATCAGGAAGGATGATGTTGGGCTGCTGCTAAGCCTGGTGCGGTGAGCATAGGAGACATGCTTCTTGTTAGAGGACACTTATACAAGGTCCAAGGATTAACTAGCGGTGGTGTGCCATCAGAAGTTTATGGCAGAGCAGACCTCTTGGTGTTTGATAAACTGTTCT
Organism: Nicola tetela; assembly: GCA_028565695.1. NCBI lineage: Eukaryota > Metazoa > Porifera > Calcarea > Clathrinida > Clathrinidae > Nicola > Nicola tetela. The sequence goes on from JAOWAW010133324.1 coordinate 4,569, forward strand.
CGTTTAATGCACAGAAAGCCGTAGGATGCCGCTGCTTGGCTGTGCTAATTTGTGCAAAACATGGATTTTTGCCTGCTGCAGCACTGGCTAACTTCAAGCCAGTAAGGTTTACCTTTTTCTCAACTGTAGCAGCCAAAAAAGCTGGGCATGGGCGCATTTAGCATGCAGTTCTTCAGCCTTGCATTCAGTGCAGAGATGGTCTGCCACCATGACTCTGTATTGCCACCAAATATTCAATAGAAAAAAGTGAGTGCTACGAAGATACTGCTCTGCATGCTAGACTCCCTCTGCATGGTTTCTCCAACATCCAGCCTTTTCAAATAGTTGGAAACATTATCGTACCTTGCCAGGATTAGGTTGTTTTCTTCAAGGTTTTTTCATTGTTTTGTAGCTACGTTCTGACAAATGACCGATTATTATAAGCTCAGCACTGTCCTCAAATGATACTCTCACAGGAATTGGAGAACTTGTTTGTGTAACTTGGCTAAGAATTCTGGGGAGGAATGAACTCCAGTCATGACTTCATCCTTGCGCACTTAATTTGATACCAAAAAACTGATAAAGCTACTCAAATCAATTCCCACGAGAGGAATTACAGCTCGATATGCCATTCGAAATCGGTTTTGCCTAGATTGCCGGCTTAATTGTGAAGGTGGCCCTGCATTTCGGTTTGTTACACGTTGTGCCTCTTGCCAAACACTCGTAAGTGTAAGTTGACACTCATGATCACTGGTACTTCCCTCATTCTGTTCACACTGTATGCCCCTTTTCACAGCCTGCTCAAGTTGCTCTTGGATGTTCTTCAGGCGCAACCCAAAGAATACAGGTCCTGTATAATTCCAAGATCTGATTAGATTGACCATCTGTAGAGTTGCAAAAAGGTGTCATACCAGTATGTTTGAATCCCACCCTTCCAATTTTTCAACAATATCCCTGCTGCCCGACTCCTTATTGTTGGAGTTCGATGTGGGTAAGCAACTCTAACAGCAAACACTCATGAAAGTCCATGAGTGTTTGCTGTTGCTGGTGAACGACTTGTAGAAGGCTGGCAAATGCTGAAAAGTCATCCGACCTGTTTATCTCAGGCTGAGCCTGAGAAGACCAGCAGAAGTTGTTGCTACACCAGGCTGTGTCTTGCAAGTGTGCAAGCTCGTTTTCATTCATTGTGTCATATTCATGCCTACGATGTCCACTACGTTCGTTATGTTCGCTGCACCATGTTGAACCACCACATGAACTACTCAGAGTCACTTCAGAGTAAATTCCACAGAATACTCCTTCAGAATAAAAACCCAAACTGTATATGGCAGTACAGTAGTAAATCAGGTGCAGACTGTGAAGATTTCACACAGAGTAACTGGGGATACCACAGCCGCCAGGGCTGAGTAGATCTTACATTTCATGACGTTTGTTGTGCAAAGTAGCTCAGAATCTGGTGCTCCCTGTCAACTTTGTGAAAGCATGTCCATGGGATGCCCTTCCATGATTGTGCATTGAAGTATTTTCAGATGAATTTACTGCCTGTACTAAACATGCTAAAGGCGAGTGAGTGGAGCTAAGTGGATCTCCATTTCATGACCTCACATGGGCATGTCAGCTCCAATGCTCCCTGCTCTGTGTATCTACCCCAGCCCTGTGTACCTCAAACACAACATGCGCAATTTAGTTGAAATTTTAGATACAGATCAGGTAAGGGTCTTCACTACATGACCTTTCATACAGAGGCTATGACTCCTGCAGTTACCTGCCCTATCTGGCCATTGTGTCCATCAAGCGCAACACACGCATATACATACGCACACAGATGCACACACGCATGCATGCACACACACACCATTGTTGGGAATGCATACATGTCTCATGCATGCTCAGTTTCTCCAAGACCCATTGGGCGCAGGTGCCAGTAGAGGGCTCAGTCAGCATGGCAAACCCAAGCATATAGCACTGCAAAGGGTACTGCCAAAGTGACAACCAAGTACCCCAGTGTTGCTTGCAAAGTTCTCACTGCTCTAGAGGAGCATGATTCTATGCCGAGCTTTGGATTGCGAAGGTGAGGAGAGTGGAGGCTGGGAAGTTGGTGGACCTAAATTTTGTTTGGTTTCTCATTGAAATTGAATGGCAGGTTTATACTTCACAATGGATATCAGTGTCTTGTTCCTTGTTGTGCTCCTCGGTTGTCCACCGTCTGGGTGCTCTGCACATGGCGGGCCAGCAGCAACTAGCAGTTAGGTGTGTCAAGACCACAAAACTGCAAGACCTCAGCTCTTGTGAAGTATGGGCAGGAGCATGTATGTAAACATAGAGTCTATGTTGCATCTCAAATGGCCATGCTAGCAATAGCTCGCTATGTAGGCAAAATGGAATGGCCAAATGTAACTGAATATAAAAAGACAAACTTTTAGGTCTGAGGTTGTTGCTAAGCTATTTCAATTGGCAAAATGTCAAGTAAGGTTTGAAAGCAAAGAGGACTCTCTTACTGTGGAAGAGCGCTTTTGCCTTGGCACACCATCTATTATAAGCTACTTGGAAAAATTTTGATATTCAAAGTTGGGAACTGATTTCTTTGGATAATAATGACAAAGAAGGACTCGATTGCCACGCTTCAAGCTCTACTCAGCTTGAAAGGATGCTGTTTGGCAAAATTGTTTTGACCTTAGTGAATAACTTGCCATGAAAGGAAGCACATGATTGAGGACAGTGAATTTGGTGATCCAGTGCAAATGGGAGGCCTTTGATTTGCGTAGAGTGTAAGTGCTCTCAGACTCTTCATTGAAATTTGGTGAAGCCGGTGAGCGCCCCAGTAGTCTGATGTTTGCAGATTCTAATCTGCCTGACATATCTTTTCATTCCAGCTTAGTGGCTGGGTGGTTTTCTTTTAGTTTGGGAGTTTACTCTAGGCACACCCCTATAAAGGATTTAATGTTCTTCCAGAAAGCTGTGTATCTTACTTCTGCCAGAATTTCATCCATTAGTGGAAGCTTGTCGATTAACAGCCCTGGGATTTATTTATCCATCGGTTTAGATCCACGGAATACTTACATCTACTTGATAACATTCATGAAATATTTTCATCCACTGGCTCACATCCATATGGAATGTTACTATGGGTGGATGCGCATTGGCATCAACCTTCACGACAATCTGCCATGAACTATGTGAATGGTAGGCAGCAGAGGCATGCAGATCACCATGTCATGCAGCCCAGCGCCAGTCTGTGTCCACGGTTTCACTGGTCTGGTTCGCATAGAACTATATCTTTTGCCAACAATGCACGTGCACCAGCCTCTCCGTAATAGTGCAAAGTGATGCGACAGCAGGTCAAAAGCAGCCTTATGTGGGCTTCTGGTATGCCAAGTATTGGTTTGAACCTAGGGGCTTAAATCAACATCCACAATGGTTGGAGGTGAACCTGTTAGCTTGTTTAACCAACAGGATATCCCGTTAGACTGTATGGTCAACTCTGAATATAACAAACCTGGATATCTGCTCAAAATAGTTTGTTATATCCAAAGTTCTTTATATCAGAATGACCACAGTCATTAACACTGACAGTACCAAATACGTGGATAGCCTTTATTGATATCATCATATGTACACAATTTGGCATTTAACCACAGGAACTAATGGGAAAAATCAGGCAGTAAACTGCTTTTTTGCTGCAGCATAGGACCGCTCTGCAGATGTTTGAAGTCTGTGAAGACCAATCAGTTCCTTCTCGCCCATTCAGTATGAAGTAGGTAGCACTGTAAAGTATCAATGGAGGCAAAAACTTTGTTCTTGTTAGGTAACAGCACCTCTTCATCACACACATCCTCTTCAGTACTCTCTTCAACAACTGTTGTCCTAGACTTGGACACCATTTCAGCAATCTCATCTGTGCCAAGCTCTCCACATGTGTCCACTTCTTTGTCAACACCAACATACTCATCTACAACAGCAGTGATGCCAGTCTCCTTGGCGAGATTTCTTTGTAGCCGACTGGAGATTCCTTCCAGAAGGTCATCCTCAGCTGCCTGTGCTGGCTTTGTCTCAATGTCAACACTATCCCTTGCCTTGAAGCCACTATGTCGAAAGCAGTTTTGAATTGTTGCAGAAGTGATCTCCCCCTATGCTCTGGCAAACCAACAGCACAGCATCCAGAACGTGGGGCTTGAAGTCCTCTTGTTTCTCAATGCAGTCAAGGAACTTGTTTAGCAAGTGGAACCTGTACCTGTGCTTGAGGGCTTGAATAATGCCTTGATCACAGGGCTGCATTTCGCTGGTTGTACTTGGTGGCAAGAAAACAACCTGCACGTTACTAAGACCAGGAACGTCTGGGTGCACAGGACAGTTGTTGATGATGAGTGTGATGTATGGCAGGTGATTGTTTGTTGTGTCATGTGGTGACAATGGCACCTGGGTGAGATTCAGTTGTCACCAAGCGGTAGCTATGTAACAAGTTTCATTTTGGTACAGTGTTTGTGGATAAAGAGCAGTCTGAGACCAGACAACTGGAGTTGTCCTTGGACATAACAAGGAGCAAGACTTTGTGACCTTCTCCTTTCATGCGCTGGTCAAAAGCTTTAGCCCAATGAGTCCACACTGCCGAGGTCATCCATGCCTTAGTGTTAGATTTGTACTGTGTCAGAAGAGAATGAATTCCCTTGAAGTAGCAAGGATTTGCAAACTTTCTGATGACTAGCAGGTCCGACTTTTCACTGCCATCCATGTTGGCTCCAACAAGCAGTGTAAGCTGTTGCTTACTTTCCTTGGTCATTCTAGAAGCTCTCTCCCCATGGAAGGTAAAGGTCTAGTTCGGCAAGCATTGGTAGAAGAGACCGGTCTCATCGACGTTGAAAACATCACATGGTTGGTAAAGTTGTAGCAGATCAGGCAGAGTTTCCGAAAACCATTTTTCCATTTGTGAAGATGAAACCTTCCCAGACTCGCCACAAATCACTTTGAATACAAGCCCATGACTCTTCTTAAAGCGATGAAGCCATCCTTCAGAAGCCAACCAGCCACCAGTACCAAGGTGCTTTACCAGATCATCAGCTTCGCCTTTATAAAAGTGGGCCCCTCACATGTACAGGAACACCCATCACTAGAGCTTGCTTTAACCAAATCAACAGTGCTTCCTCAGCATCACTAGACCAGCTGTCTGAACGCACTTCTGTCCAGCGGTTGTGTCAACTCCGTCGATTGACACTCGATTTTTCAAGATTGTACTGAGTGAAGACTTAGGGATACCAAACTGTTCACAGATGTCCTTCTTCTTACCTTTCTCTACCTCTTGGAGAATCTTCCACTTCTTTTCAAGAGTGAGGCAATTTCTCTTCTAAGCCATTGTTCTTGACGTTCTTGCTACAGTTCTAGGAGAGGAAAGCAACTCTTGTGTTCCCAGAGGCCCCTTTCATACACATGTCTAGGTGTACTGTTGGATGACTCTAGTACATGTATGAGTACATGCACTGAGCGGTATGTGCAATAGTACTAGTGGCTCTGTAACCGCAAGTATGAAGTCATTCATTCTACAGTGTTTTGGTTCTATTGTTCGTAAAAAGTACTAAAAACCAAAACACAGTTCATTGTAAGTAATAAAATTTGACTGAACCTAGATGCGACCATAATGACGTCTTTGTGAAAACCAGAAATTCGCTAAAAGTGGGTTTGTTATAAGTGGAGTCAATTGTATAGCTTTTAGAATACAATGTACTAGTGAAGTTTTCCAACCTGCCTTTCTTGTTTTCTATTTTTAAAGAATCAAAAAACATAAGGGACATGACATGGACAAGAGAAATAGTCATGTTGCTCTGGGTGTTTTGTGGAATGCAATATATTAATTAATGCTACAGTTTTCTGTTTGATGCTATTTTACAATATCTGATTACTGTTATTTCCTTCATCCTACAGACAAATTTCTCAAGTGGTTCTTTGCCACACCAGCGTAAGTTAAACTCTCTACTGTGTCTGAATGAGAAAAAAGTGGAGGAGGGATCGAACTTCCTCGATATAGTTGACCTTCCTGTCTAGATTAGGATGTGCAATCCTTCTCTTTGTACTGATTTTGTACTCTGCATACTTCTTCTAATGCATAGCACTGGATGTAGTATGATAATAAAACTTCAGCCATATGAAGAAAGTGTTTTGTGTCATGTGGAACGTTACTGAAAAACCTCTGAATGTTGCTATCATTAATCCAACATTTTCACAGAAAGAAAATCCTATTCGATTTTAGAATAATTTTATAGAATTGTTCTGCTTTTATTGCAATGTATGTAGCCAGGTATTTGTAAGTGATTAGAGATCAATTAGCTTTGATTAGTTTTATCCACTCTTTCACATCTGAACTCTTACAAATGCATGTCTGACTGGAAAAAAAGACATTTTCATGGGTGCTGAATTACTTTTTTATGTAGGCTTTTATAGGACATTAACATCTACACACTCATCACAGCAGGTCTGGGCTTTGATGGGGTGCTGCCTGAGAACAACTGGCTGTACAGTGGGATAGGACATGGCTGGGTGAGTTGCCCATGGCCTCTGGTAGGCAGGTCTGAGCAGGAGCCAATGACCTGCGTACAAAGGGAGAGAGCTAAGAGCAGTGAACTGTGACCCAGGAAGTGCTGTGATAGGATTACCTGTAGCCAGAGACCGATGGCCTGTAGTCAGGGGTGCGTGTGATCGCTGCCATGGTGGTAGCACCAATGCGGAATGAGTGGCCTGAGTAGTAGTAGTAGTAGTAGTAGTAGTAGTACTAGTAGTAGTAGTAGTGGCTTTTATTTAAAGTAGGTGACTCAACAGACACATGGTAGTCTACTCAAAGAGAACCTAC
>JAOWAW010133335.1:0-11381 GCA_028565695.1 Nicola tetela
GACCACATTTGTATGGTATATAAAAACTGAGCATAAATGAGGGTTTACGCTCAGTTTTTATTGCCATATAAATGAGGGTGAGGTTTATTACCCCTTCACTGCCACATGACGTATATATACGCGCACAGTTTTCGTTGGCCCAGTGGCCAATGACGTATATAAGCTTATATGTGCCCCCTTATTTGTACTTGTCTAGTCCCCAATGGCCACTGGCATGAAACGTTCAAGTGTGACAAGCAACCTTGGAAGCTCTTGGTAGCTGCGCAAGGAAGTTGGGAAGGTTTCTTTGGTTCGTGCGTTTTTTCTCAATATGGTGGGAAATGATTTGGGCTTCGGCCTTGCGAGCGACAGTGACGGGGCAAGTTCATGATATGAATTTCTCAGTGATTTTGAAGATGCTGATGGGGAGGATGATGTCCCTTTGTTTGAAGCTGGTTTGTCTGGTAGCGAGAGTTCTAGTGCAAAGGAGGAGGAGGAGGAGGAGAGTAGTGATGATGACGAAGGCTGGCAGTGGGAAGACATGAACAATGTTGTCGATGTTCCAGTTTTCATTGGTTGAAGTGGCCGGCAAGTGGTGGCACCTGTGGATGCCAGTCCGTTGTCATACTTCTACTTGTTTTTCATGCGAGCTGTCATGAATTTGATCATCACGGAGACAAACAGATTTGCAGAGCAGTCTGATGATAACCCTCAGTGCTCTTGATCTTGTCTTTGCTCGTGGACTCCACTGGACAAACGCCAGCTCATGATTTTCCTTGCGTAGTTTTTTTTATGGGGTAGCTTGACGTCCTCAGGTAGCCACGTACTGGAGCAGGAGTGTTTTGATTGGTTCCCCATCTTTTGACGCTGCCATGAGGAGGAATTGATGGGAGCTAATCTTAGCATGCTTACACTTTGCTGACAACAGCCACCCCAACCAAGCAGACCCCTTATTCAAGGTGAGACCCTATTCAATTTGCTTATAGATCGCTTCAGAACTGTGTACATCTCAGGGAAGAAATTGTCCATGGATGAGGAGCTGATGAATTTACCTGGAGAAAAGAACAACTATGGGAATCAGTAAACAGGAAAACTTTTTCTCGTCCTTCATTGGACTTGGGAGGAATTGTACGGCAGTGAATCAGCCTCATGATAGGGTCCGTTTAGACTGACTGGAATATTTGCTGAGTCAGTCTCATGACAGGGTCTGCTCAGGCTGACTGGAGTACATTTATGTGCCAGCGAAATAGCCCGGTGATCAAATTGAGTGAACTCTTGGTTGTGGGTTTGGATTCATGGTTTGAGTCCTCACATGATTTTGGCGTGCTGTTTTCCTTGCTTTCTTTTGACCGGCTTTCTTCTTCTAAACGGTATTTCTTAGCAGTATCTGTTGTTGTTAGTTCTTCTCTATGGGGAATGCAAACTGTTTAGGCACAATTGAAAATCTATGTATTTATAGAGTATGTTAAAATTTTAAAATTACTTAAAGCGCCTGATTTAAATCTTAAGATAACATTTGAATTCGAAATAAAGTATCATTTGTATAGGCTTTTGTGAATTGTGGATGTGGAGTGGTAGGAGCTGTAGTGTGAATTAGGAGCTGCAGTGTGGATGTGGAGCGGTAGGAGCTGTAGTGTGGATGTAGAGTGGTAGGAGCTGTAGTGTGGGTGTGGAGCGGTAGGAGCTGTAGTGTTAAGTTGTAGGGGCAATCCTCACTTCTGCATGACCAGAACGAGTTTTGTACTGAAATGAAAAATTACTGAGCACTACACTGCCTGGATTTCACATAATAACTACTTGTGTAGTCTTTTGTGAATATGGAGTTGGAAAATACAATTCTGGCGATACTCTTTCAGTCACACAGAAGATTTAGCCAGTTCAAATCTTAACTACCATAATGAAAATGTTGCATACCAGAGCATGACAATGGACATTACATGTAATTTTTTCCCCTCATCAGGCCCGGTAGTGGCTGAGGTGTTCTGGCCTCAGTCATATGATTGATTGTCTTTCTGTCTATGTGTGCATGACTGTGTGAGTGGGTTACACGTACCAAGTTCCTACCAGTTTCCTGTAGAATTGCAATGGCATACTTGAACACTCGAGCACCTTAATTGCTCAAGACAGAAGGGTTATGCCTTTGAGCAAGACACTGGGTGTGTCTGTACTAGTTTGACACTTGGCGGGATTTCAAGATTCAACCTTCTGCAACTATGCTCACGATGCATATGTAGGGCCTGCAAGGGCTTCATGCGTGTGTGCCAATATTCAAATGCTGGGAATAAACCTATTGTAGAGACTATGCCAGTAGTGTTTCAGACATGAAATTCTGAGTCAATTATGTGTTGAGGTGGACACATGCTATGTGGAAGTTTAAGATACCATCTTTCATTCTGTCTTTCTCAGATACAGACGTACATGTTTAGATCATGAATATAATTGAATGTGCATGAATCCTCTTGAGAGTTGAATGAGCATACATTGTTCTAATAGGCATCAGCTAATATCCGCAATGTAACACTTTTGTCATCAGGTGTCAACATTTGAGACCCAGCTGCAACGTTCGCTTTCTGAACATGCAATTTCTCTGCGAAACGCTGAGGAGCAGTCTCGCAGAGATGTTGCTGAGCTTGATGCAAAAATACACAGCGCTGGAGAAGAGCTGCGATTAGCAAATGCACAGCTGCAGGCAAGGGCACAGGCAGCTGAAGACAAGCTCATAGCACAGGTAACCATGGTAATGAAATGTCTGCAACATTTTCATGGGTAGAGACTACACTGCTAGTATTCAAGAAATCATCAAGCTGATTCAGAGTACCTCAAAAATGGAGAAACATGACACTGTTTGACCTACTAGACTTGTAAAAATGTTCATCTTTGTTTGCATGTCTCATTATCATGGTAATGCAGGTTCAATCAAAGCTTGGTCAGGACCGAGTCGGCACAGATAGTTGGAGGCAGTCAGTTGAGAAACGTGTCAACGAAGGTCTTCGCTCGATGGAGAGTGCTTTACGTAATGAGCTGTCATCACGGCAACACTTGGATCAGCAGATGCGTGTGCACTGCAGCAACACGGAACGAATTCTGAAAGAAGAAGTAGAACAACTGCGGCGAGAATGTCAACATGGACTTCATGAGGTCAAACAAACGCTCAGCACAATGCAATCCCTGGCAGAAACGAGAAGAGAATTTTTGAGACAAGAAATCAAACGAGAAATGGACCGTCTGCTAAAAACTGTTGTTGTTGTGTAGTAAAGGAAACCATCAACTTAATATCAATGAAGTTATTGTAATATTTTCTTGTTTCTACAGTAAGGTAACAAGAGTATCCGACGTATCAGGCATGTTTATGATATGCAACAGGACTTGCACTCAGAGAGATCCTTCAAGAGAGTAACTCCAGCATGCAAGTCACAAGACAAAGTTATAAGCCTAATATTGGTGGAATCAGTGGAATAATTTCTGTAGCATACATTAAAATGAGATGCATCACACCCAATGTTAGAGCAGTGGCAATAAGTAGCTTTTTTTAGGAGATAATACCAGGAAGAAGAAGAATTAGAAAGAGAGAAATTACTGGACACCGGCGGGGCTGGTGAGAAAGAATGAAGAAAAAATCAATGGTCTCAGGTGGGACTTGAACCCATGGCCTTGGATTTGTGCTCCAATGCTCTAACTGCTGAGCACCCCCATCAACCACATCATTCAACTCTGCTTTCCTCACCAGCCTGGCTCTCCGGCTGCAGTGATCCAAGCTCGGGATGGCTGCTCGCAAACCTGTGAAATGCTTTTCCTGCCCTTAGGAGAATTGTCAGGGGACTAGCATACTCTAGCCTCACAAGATGAAATAGGAAATATATAAGTTAGTGTATGATTCCCAAGAACAGAGTTATCACAACAGGGTGAGGTTCGTCATGTTCATTACAGGAAGAGGAATCAGAACAAGAAGAAGAACAAGAGCAGTGTACTAGGATATGTACATTCAAATCATATACAAATGCAATGGTGTAGTTGTACACATTACAATTAGTTGTGTGCACGTACAGCAGACATGTGTACAACATATCTCTACAACTCCCCTACATCTCCACAGGCTCCCCTTGAGAGTGAAAATTAAACAAGGGCAGAGCAAATAAACCACTACAGCAAAGAAAACCCTCACATAGTTTCAATCAAGCGCATTGGTCTTCGATGCAGATGGTGTAATCGACAAAGACCAGGTGTAGCTGCAGAGAGCTCTGCACCGGAAGATGCAACTGACGATAGAGATAAACAAGGATCCGGTACTGTGGATTGATCAGTTTATGCGATCTCCATACTGTATCCATAATGATGACGAAGAAAGCAATGATTACAGGTGATTGTGTGGCTGCTCTGAAGGCGGATGAAGTATCAGCAATGGTGTCTGACTTGAACAACCACTCCGTATTGATCCCATAATTTGGAGATCGGGTCTTGGACAGCAACTTGGGCACCGACCTGAAACAGCAGTAAGTCACATGCTGACTCATTATAATGCTGCTCAGCTTCTTGCTGGCTAGAAGAGGGAGAGCTGAGCAACTCCTCACGTTCTGAAACAGACTTCCATTTGTCCGCAAATGCACATCAATGGACCAGTGCTGTTGGGTGTATTTCAGTACTGAAGAGTAGCTTTTGTCCAGCACTCATCATCTAGTGCAGCAGTAGTGGTGTTCCAGCAACGATGTAACAGGCATTTTATAGACTTCACTGCTGATTCTGTGCAGCCATTGGACTGTGGGTAATGTGGTGACGATGGAATATGATGAATTCCGACAGGAAAGACCGAAAAGCACCAGCAGAAAACTGATGGCCATTGTCTGAACATAAAATGTCTGGTGCTCTGGCAAAGCAAAAGGCTTGATGTAGAGAGTTCACGAGCTGTCGTGTTGTAGCAGTGATACCTAGGTGGTAAACAAATGGCCAGCTAGAAAGGTGATTAACAACAGCAAGAAACTGTTGACCAGCATGAGAAGCGAAGTCAGTGGACAGGACTTGAAATGGTCTGGATGGCTGTGCATGGCGCTGATAGGTTTCCTTCTGGTGCAATGGCAATTCATGTTGACAATCTCGACAGGAGCGAACAATGTTGCAGATATCATTGTCGATGCCAAGCCAATAGACAATACAATGGGCACGTTGTTTGGTCCGCTCGATGCCTTAGTGGTCATCATGAAGAAGTGAGAGAACTTCACATCTCATAGCAGTAGGAATAACCAAACGACAACCATACAAGAGATCATCATCCACTGTAAGACCATGTTGAATTGACCAAATATGGTTGTAGCAAGTAATCAAGGTCACCTTTGCAGTTAGGGAAGCCATGCCCCACAATAGTTTTAAGAAGCTGATACTTGTTGTCGGCAGAAGAATATTGACGCACTTTGTTGAGGCGAAGGTTACTTTGCTCTTCTTGAAGGTTGGCAACAAGTAGTGCACAAACAGATACATCCTCATCAATGATGGCTTCAGCCTTAGCTGGGATAAGTGTTGGAGCATAAGAGAGAGCATCAGCTGCAGCATTATCTGAGCCTCTTTGCCAAGTGGCAGTGAAGTGGTAAGGCATCAGCTTAGTGAGAAGATGTTGAAGACGAATATTGTCAATTTTGTTGAGGCAATGGTTGTTCAATATCGGAACAAGTGGCTTGTGGCCCACTATAATATTAAAATGTGGCAAACCAGCCAGAAACAGAGAACACTTCTTAATGGCCCAGACAACGCCAAGCATTTCTAGCTCAATGACAGCATACCTGGATTCTGTGTCTGATAAGAACCGTGAGCCAGCTTGCACCAGTTGCCATGACTTGTCTGGTTGTTACTGGAGGAGCACGAATCCAAGGCCTTGAAGACGACTGGCGTCGGTGTGTAACCTAGTTGGATGGTTGGCATCGTAGTAAGCAAGAGCAGGCGGTACTACCAGTGCCTGCTTGGTAGCACAGAAGGCAGCATCATGGGTTGTATCCCAGAAGAACTTATTGTGCATGCCCAAAAGAGGTTGTAATGGTTGAGTACACTCAGCAATGTCAGCACAGAATGACAACAGCTGTGTGACAAGTCCCATAAAAGAGCATAAATCTGCCACACATGTAGGTGTGGGAAATTCAGTGATTGCAGACATAAGCTTTGGATCAGCTCTGTATCCAGACGACAATAACGTATACCCCACGAAGAGGACTTCTTTTTGACCAAAACAAAACTTGCTGCGGTTGAGGGAAATGCCCCGTTCAGCACACCGATGCAAAAACTGGCGGCCATGGTCCACAAGATTAGAGAATGACGTGTTAAACACACAGACGTCGTCCAAAATTTTGGAAAAACCGTTGAGGCTAGCAAAAGCTTTATCCATTCGACGATTATAGTGTTCAGAGATAGAGCATAGTCCATACGGTGCACGTAGGTACTTATACCTGCCAAACGGTGTAACAAAAGTGGTCAGCAACTGACTTTCTTCATCCAATGGGCACTGGTGATAACCCTTCAAGGCATCAAATGTAGTGAAGAACTGCGCTTTATTTGCCGCAATGTCAGTACAGCCTCTGCAGGGGTAGCAGACTGGTATACTTCTCGGCGGACGTATTTATTAAGTTTCGTGAAGTCAACGCAAAGACGTATTTCGTCGCTGTTTTTCTTGGGCGCCACAACGATTGGTACACACCAATCAGTTGGTTCTGTGACAGGCGTGATAATGCCATCAGACAAGAGTCTATTCTAGCTGCTCCTTCAGCTTGTCACGGTAGGCAAATGGTATTCTGCGCGGTGTAGTGACACAAAATGGTTTTGCATCGTCTCGCAGTGAAATAGTAAACTGTTCCCCTGGTATGACGCGAACTTGTCCATCAAATACCATAGGGAATTCTGCAATTAGCGTCTCTTCGATGACTTGAGAAACGGGTGTCCGCGCGCGGGGCGCGGATGTGGGCTTGGTCGTCGGTGGTGGATTGGTGGCCTGCTGGGTTACAGGTGGCGCATCGTGCAATGTTGCTGACATGCAGTCGCGGGTGACAATGTCGGGTGTGGCTCAAGGTAGGAACTTGGTGAGATACCTAAGTCCTGTGACGTGGCCCATGACAAGAAGATACCAGAGACATTGTCAAAAATGAAGAGGTCTGTGAACACAGATCTGTTGCGCAATTGAACTTCAACTGGCAAAATGCCAATGGGTGTCATAGGTCTGCCGTCCGCTGCCTTCGGTTGTAACGGAGACGGTAACAAATTGCGACGATCTTCGCCAAGCAGTTCAAAGATGCCGATACTCGCAGCCGAAATGTCAGCACCAGATTCCGGAAGGGCAGATATAGTTGAGCTGCCGTTCAGTGATTGTAGACAGATTTTCACTTTGGGCGCAGCACCATCACCAGTCTTCGCAATCAGGGCAGATAACCCTGGCTTCTTACGCGGGGCAGGCGTTGGTGGTGCTTGCAACTCGGGCCTCGCAGGCTTCTGTCTTGACATACACACGTGCGCAAAATGATACATTTTCCGGCACTTCGAACATTGTTTGTTGTCGGCTGGACGCCATTTACGATCGGTGTGCTGAGTACCACCACAAAACAAGCAAGTGGAACCACTGGAAGGGCTGTCGACATCGGTATTCCCTCTTGCACTCCTCACCTTGGACGGCTTGTGGCCGGAAGTTGTGACTTTGTTTCCGGTCAACGGCTGCTCAATGCCCGGAGTTGCGGTTAAGTCTACAATGTCTCGCTTGGCCGCTTCCTCTGTCCTGCAGATGAGGATAGCACCATCTAAATCCAGGTCCGGCACAGCGAGTAACTTTTGAATAACCTCTGTATCCCTTATTCCAATGACAATACGATCACGTAAGAGCGTTTCCTGGCAGGACTGGCAAAAAGTACAATTGCGAGTGAGGTCCCGTAAAGCTGTCACAAAGTCGTCGAAGCGCTCACATGGCTGCAGGACTCGGCTTAGAGAATTTTATGCTCCACCACCACATCGATCTGTCCCTGAACATGGGACGCTAAGAGATCGACGATTTTGCCAACGTTGTAACGTTCTGTAGTCGGCAAAGGCAAATTGTCCACGACACGAACAGTGGAGTCTGATAGACAGGACATCAGGACATGATACTGAGTCATGCTGTCCTCCTGGGAAGTCCTGAAAGCGCGTAAAATCCTTCCCAACGGCGGCGCCAAATCCGAAATAAGTCTCCTCCATCTGTTGAGACATCAAGCCTCTCAGACTTAGCAGAGTGGCCAAGCCAAGAAGAAGGACGACTTGAACCAGGAGAACTCTGGGAGTCGGGGTGGCTGAGACTTTGCGGTGGAGCAAGCTTAGCCTCGGTCGTCATCGCACACGCAGGGCCCGAAATTAAAACTAGTGCTCAACAAGGACGTCAGCTGTTCGCAGCGCCGTGTATGATTCCCAAGAATAGAGTTATCACAACAGGGTGAGATTCGTCATGTTCATTACAGGAAGAGGAATCAGAACAAGAAGAAGAACAAGAGCAGTGTACTAGGATATGTATATTTAAATCATATACAAACGCAACGGTCTAGTTATACACATTATAGTTGTATGCACGTACAGCAGACGTGTACAACATATCTCTGCAGTTAGAAGGAGATAACGCTGGGAAGAAGAAGAATTAGAAAGAGAGAAATCACTGGACACCGACGAGGCTGGCAAATCCAAGGCCGTAGGTTCGAGTCCTACCTGAGACCACTGGTTTTTTCTTCGTTCTTTCTCACCAGCCGCTGGTGTCCAGTGATTTCTCTCCTTCTAAGTAGCTTTTTTAATTTAAAATATAGCATCTTACCCGTAGATTGCCAAAAGAATTTTCCGCATGACTGATCATTATTTTGTTGAAGTGAATTTGACCATAACTGGTTTCCTACTTCTGGGTGGTGGTGAGGGAGAATACACACCTCAAGTTGTCATAACTCACCTCCACCGGACAATCTCTGTCACCGTGTCTGAGTCACTCAAACATCGCTGATGTCCATTCTTGCTGGGAGAATAAAAAAACCAATTGCATTCATTTTCTTGTTTTCACCTGCTAGAGTGCGCAACGGACTCGAACCTGCGGCAACTGGCTAGGCGCTGGGTCGCCGCAGGTTCGAGTCCGTTGTGCACTCTAACAGGTGAAAACAGAGAAAATGATGGTTTATCACTGAGGTACTGGTTTTCAGGTTTTACTTCTCGGAGACAGAGTTCACAGTCCTTTTACGCATGCAGATATGAGCAGAATTGTTTAAGGCCCTGAGGTGACCAGGGCTACACATTTCTTGAAATATTTCGTTGCTAGGTGCAAGAAGCAAAACTTGACATCATATACGTGCAAGCTACACGGTTATGTAGAGTGGTGAACAGTGTTACAGTATACCAGTGGCGTAAAGTGTCACAGTATTTACAGTATACCACTTTAACAGAGCGGCGTATAGTGTTACAGTATAGCAATTAACACAGCGGCGTACGGTGTTACAGGATGCAATTAACACAGTGGCGTACAATGTTACAGTATACCAATTAACACAGTGGCGTACAGTGTTACCAAGGAACACTGTGGCGTACAGTGTTACAGTGTTACAGTATACCAATTAACACAGTGAAGTACAGTGTTACAGTACACCAAGGAACACATTAGACTATGTGCAGGTATTCATCCAGGGGCGGCTCGTGAAGTTGGCTCGTGACCCGCCAGGCCTATATGTACATCCGGCACAGGAAAAAACCCGATACACTGTACACCGGAGAGAAGACAAAGGCATCGGCCAGAGAAAGGGAACCCAACAGCATGAGCGAAGAGAAAAGCGGACCTAGCCTTGTCGGAAACAAACAAACAAACAATGGAAAAAAAGGGGCCGAGAGCAGTTAGGAGTCAGCCTGTGTGTCCTTGTCATGCGTTGAGCGCATCCATGCATTGCATCAGGACTACTACTGAATACCCGTACTTGCGCCTACCCTGTGAGGAGTGGCGCCATGGAGGCGCCAGTGACACGTTATCAACGTAAAACTGGCTAAAACTTGAGCCGCTAGCTGCGCAGCTCAAGTACACATGCATTTCTCGCAAGCCAACTTTTCATGTGCTAGTACATGTACTACTGGCACTTCAAGTTCACTGGGCGTCACCTTTTCGTTTTCCTTCTCTGAATGTTGCTCTATTTGTTGGTTCGATTTCCAACCAACAATCCCCTCTCGAGTTAACCGTTCCTTGTCGCTGTCTGTTGATCATCTGCACATAGCCAATCACTCGAAGGCGCTCTGCAGCGGCTTGTGAAGCTGGACGATATGGCTATACGGTTTGCTGGCCTCCTATGGCTGATAACGGCTATTGCGCTCGAACTCTGTGGTATATTCGATCAGTCGTGGGCCGGTAAAGGACATCCGAACGAGAGACCAAGGTTTGCTCGCCGTCACCAACTGACGGAACAGAAACCAAATTTCGTGGTGATGTTTGCGGACGACACGGGATGGGGAGATGTAGGCGCCAACTGGCCTTCTAATAAAAACACGCCCAATCTGGACAAACTGGCAAGCAGCGGAATGAGATTGACAGACTTCCACTCCGGGGCATCGGTGTGTACTCCGTCAAGAGCTGCCCTGCTCACAGGGAGACTAGGAAAGCGTACAGGAGTGACACACAACTTTGGCCCACAGTCTGTTGGAGGTTTACCTTTAAACGAAACTACGATTGCAGAACATCTGAAGAAGAACGGATACACAACGGGTATGATAGGTAAGTTTTGTTAAGAATAGATGCGCAACAGGGGTATGATACATTACGAATACATAACGACTACGATAGGTAAGTTATAATATATACGAATACATAACGACTACGATAGGTAAGTTATAATAATATATATATGCTACGTAGCCATTACCAACTTTGGGTCACAGTGTTGAATTAATTAATCAGCGTCTTTCCCAAACCAACGCGCGTGCCAGGGCCATATCAGCCTGGAGCTACAAACATGGCACCATCAAGACGTTTATTCAACGCAGGCCATGATATGCATTTTTTTCTGGTAATATTTGTAAAATGCTCTTTGAAATCATGTTTCTGGTGATACTCTATTCTCATTTATCATCTACCCAAAGATGATATGTAATTACTGCCGACACTGACCAGATTGATAGTGACAGTATTGAGTCCAACTACTATTAACCAGACAGTGGTGTGATTTTTACAGGGAAGTGGCATTTGGGAGTTTATCAGAAGTACCACCCATATTACCGAGGTAAGGGCAAGTAAGCAAAACTATAAGGAATAGTATACTCTCTGTGTGTCAGTGTCACTCCTTGTGTATACTCCTCTGTGTGTCAGTGTCACTCCTTGTGTATACTCTCTGTGTGTCAGTGTCACTCCTTGTGTATACTCCTCTGTGTGTCGGTGTCACTCCTTGTGTATACTCCTCTGTGTGTCA
>JAOWAW010133346.1:0-11381 GCA_028565695.1 Nicola tetela
TCCTTCCACTAGAACGCGAGACGAAGGCAGTTCGATTGAAAATCACAGGCGACCACAACAGGAAAAAGAAACTACTTATCATGATTTATTCACCATGGTAACTCATGCTGAAAGGCCACAGGTTTCAACGCGTGAGCCAAACCTCACTCGCAGTGCCGTTCCCTACGCGTTTCACGCGTAGCGCCTACCCGTTTTTCTACGCGTTTCACCTGTATGCCAAACCTCCCTAATACTAGTGTAGTCTAAACATAATAATAATTATATTATTATAATCGATATCTGAGATGGGTGCAGGTGACTCGTCTGTACTTCAGATCTACTGGGTTCGCGAAAAAATCTCTGTTGCTATGACCAGTGAGACCCAACGATAGCTACAGCAACGGCGTCTTCCCAAAAAATGGCAACAGGGAGGTTGCTTCTGTTCGATCAGAGGAGAGTTGTTGGTCAGCTACTTCAGCCTTTAGGCAAACGATATGCTAGAACTAGGCGAAAATTTTCTCCACCCTCTGGAAAATCTGTTACAGACAGATTTGCGAAAAGACTTGGGGGTGTACCTCTGCCTAAGAAAATGGCAGGGCCAGAGATGTTCAACCTGGATGTCCCTGCCAGTACCCTTGCGAATGAGTCTCAGGAGTATGCCGAACACCCCGTTGTCAAATACCTTCTGGATCGCATAGTTTCAATAGACTTGGACAAAGTGTTTGCGCCGAGAAGAATTAATTATAAGAGTCCCCGATATCAACTTGCCACCGACACACATTTAAAGAAGGTCGGTCACGCCGCGAGTGGAGTATACGTTGTAGTCTTCTCATGACTTGCCATTATCTCTGAACTTGTAACGGCTCAACAGACGATTTTGAGCAGGTTTTGTTGGCTATCTTTGTGTGGCTGTATTATTTTGTCAGCTTGAAGACGCTGTTACGGACCGAGCGGTGCAGCTGCTCACACGACCGCCGATAATGAAGATGAGAAAGCCTATAGAAAACAGACTTATCGAAGAGAGTGAAACCCTCACACACTTTGACGAATCTAAGTTTGTGTTCACCGACGTTGAATACGGCCTGGAACGCAAGGTTTGTTTATTTGGAGGTGTGCCTAATCCATTATGTTAAAGGAACTGCTGAGGGACTCTCGTTTTTGTTCTTCACAAATCTGTTGGTTTTGACTTAGGTCTTTGAAGCAGTACAATTGTTCTTAGCTGTGTATATGGCAATGGGTCACCAGTGGTTTACAGTTGGAAATGCTAAGTTTCCAATTGGCCCATGTGTCATTAGCCAGAGCATGAGTTGTAATGGTAATACCGGTAATATTATTTGTTTTGTACTTCTCGGTGCAAGTAGTAAATAGTTGGCATGTCATGTGACAGATCGTTACAATGATTTTTATATGCGCCCCAAGTTTTCTGTTTGTTATGAACAATCTTTGGGAGGACTATTGTTGAGACATTGTTTGTATGTGACATGCCTTAGGATCGACGCATTGTCATTCGTCACCCTGATGGACGGCTGGAGCATGCTGACTGGGATGTGCGCGATCGTATGATGCGAACATACTTCTTGCGCGAGGGTCAGGAGAGGATAGTGCCACCTTTGTTTGAACCTGAGAATATGAAGGTGAGGCCACGTGCTTTTGGATCTCTATTTGTTCTCACTCGTACGCATACCTTTTTCTAGGAATATGAAAACAAAGCAAAATTAAAATGTGTATCAGACAATGGGCTTTCCATACAATATTACTACTGGCACACTGGGCCCGTTTGATAAAACATGAATTCATTGAATCCATTGAACGAATCCATTCACAGCTGTTCGATTTTTATGGGAATCGTTCTGGAATTGATTCAGCGAGAGTGAATCAATTCACCACAAGAGTGCTGAATCAATTCTGAAACAAATTTAACTAAAATTGAACCTAACCGAATGGATTCATTCACCGGATTCAACAAATTCGTGTGTTATCGAACAGGCCCACTGGAGATGCTAGTACAGTTGGAAAATGAATCGCAACGAAGTGAGGAAGTGGAATACTGAATAGAGAGTGGATTACTGTTAACAAGTATGCATATTTCATAAGTATTTCTTAGCACATAGCCTCATACCTG
The DNA here is from genome assembly GCA_028565695.1 of Nicola tetela. Taxonomy (NCBI): domain Eukaryota; kingdom Metazoa; phylum Porifera; class Calcarea; order Clathrinida; family Clathrinidae; genus Nicola; species Nicola tetela. The sequence goes on from JAOWAW010133346.1 coordinate 2,102, forward strand.
AAGGTCCGTTGAAGAAGAAAAAAGGTGTCAAGAAACATAGAACAAATGTAAGTGACCTAAGTAATTTGACAGTGAGTGGGCTAGAGAGCAGAGCTGAAGTCCATAGGCCAGACTGGTCATGCTCTTGCTGAAGTTTGATTTCTTTATCAACACACCACCGTGCATGTGCTGCTCACCTCTGATTAGAAGGTTGAACAGAATTGAATTTTTATTCAAGTTTGGCCTGAGGAATGGAGCGTCATTATATACATGCAGCTTGTTATTCTTGCATGCACTGTCTGGTGGCCATGGAAAAATTCAGCAACGGAAAATGAAAACACTTCAGCTATGTGCTTGTTGGATTGGGAGAGCTTGCAGAGTGGTCCTATTAACATATACTGTAAAATGGGTAATTTTAGCAACATAGAAACCTTAGTGAATTTAATAAATCACTTATTTTCACTAAAATTTCCTACCATGAAACTGGTTAGTCACTAAGATTGCCAGTCTTACAGTATATCTACACTGTCAAGTTTTTGCACATAGGTTTATTTTCCACAAGTGCCTGTGTTGCACAAGACCACATCTGCCTTGTGAAGATATCTCATGCTTGTGGCTAGAGTATTTGAAAGTGTTGTAGCTGCAAGATCTCCAGCATTTATGGGTGTGCAATTTTCAGAGTTTGGGCTGCTTGAGCTGTTCAGAAAGTGTTTGTGGTTCCTGTACATTAAACTTGTATACAGTCATACACGTGCATTGGTATGCGTGTGTCAATAAAGACTTGTCTTCATAACAGCAAGCACATCACATGCAAAGGACGAGACACAGCTACTAGACAAGCCACTGGCAAGACTGTAGAATGGGTGACACTGTGTAGTAATGGGAATATTGGCATTTTGATGCAACGCTATGAAAAAGCAGACACTAAAAGTTAAAACGTTTTTATTTGGGGCTTTATAGTAGAGGTTCTTTGTGGAATAACTTTAGTAGTGCTTTAAGCCAAGAACAGGTAGGAGGTGCCATACTGTCCTTGGGTAGGTTTGTGTAGCCATACTGTCCTGGGGTAGTCTTGTACAGGATGATGTGTTGAAACCAGGGTCCACACAGAGTCTTGAATCCTTGAAAGGTGCTTGAATTTTGCAAGAATTGTTCAAGACCAAAAGGGCTTGATTTTCATAACTTTTTGATTTGCCTTGAAAAGACCATGGGTTTTGTATGTCCACCAATTTTTGTTGGTGGCTGAGGATCATGGACTTTAAGTGCTGTGGTTACGTGCCATGTGACTGTCTGTGGTATGCATGCACAGTACTGCACTCTTTCAACTTGGTTGCCTGGATCCACTGTGAATGCGTACATGAAGTTGTGGCCTGTACTATGAGGGACTTCTTGGTGAAAATGCTGGACTACATGTGGCGGCATGTAGCATTTTCACACTCAACAATGGATGTACTCTATGTGTACAGGGAACAGGAAAAAGTATGTACTATCCGACATACCTACCCCTATCCAAGGTTTTTTTGCTCACTCAATCTGTGCTTGCACTAAAATGTCTGTTTTTCTCCTGAAAGAAAAACAAGACACCTTATACCACGCAGCAAAAACAACACGAGTAGAACAACATGTGCGTTTCACATTTGGCTGTGTGCACATCTGGTATATCACCACGTATGCACCCACTACCCTGGCTTGTGAGTGGGTGTGTGAGCGGGGCACTCAGTGATTGTTAGTGATATGCATGAGCACTCAGGACATGCTCCAGTACTTTGCAACAAGTAACAATATGTCTGTATGTGTACATGCTCCGCATCAGTGTATGGAAGGGCACCTGATTATTGATGATTGACTTGCTTGAGCACACATGACATGCACCAACGCTTTGCGACAAGTATTAGCGTACTGGCCTCTCCCAGTGCAAGTAAACTTGCTACATGCTACCCAGAGCTCCAGCGCCAAGTGTAAAAAGTTATGGTTGACACACGAGAGGAAGTGTTTAAATTTGGATGTTTTTGGTTGGAGAATTGGGACTGGTCCCTGTTGAAAAGTTCCTTGAAAAATCTTGGAAAATTATATTTCCCCATCAGTGCGGAGCCTGTGAAACAGAGTGATTTGTTTTTGATGTATTGTGGATATGTGTTCCTGTTCTTTGCATTTTCTGGTTTGCAGATAGTCTTATCTCAAGGTCGCCATGAGGAATTGCTCAATCGCACAGTGATGCAATTTGATGCTGACAGTCCAGACTATATTTGTGTATGGAAAATTTCAGCTGGCCACTGTGATCCTTTTGTTGGTGTGCGAGTTTTTGAAATGACCTTGAGATCAATGTATGCATTGTTGGAACAATAACAATTGAATTACAGGAATTTATTGACAATGAGTTTGATATTATGAATGATTTGTTGCTGGACAGTTTTTTCTAGTGTATTGTAACGTGACACAGTTTGTTGCTAGATAACTTCTTGTAGCTTCCCAGCCAATTAGTTGATTGGTTTGAATTTATTCTTGTCAACAGATTACAGAAACTGTCTATGAGGACGTGAACAGTCGCAAATGTTTTGATGTTCTCGACTCCACGTGCCATTTTGGAGGGTTTGTGTTTTACCTTGCACAGGAGAACAAGATACAAGGCTTGCTTGAGTATTTGCTTACCCTTGACAGGTAGAGTTACCCTTTAATTTGGGGATGCCAGTTTGTGTGTGTGTGTGTGTGTGTGTGTGTGTGTGTGTGTGTGCGTGTGTGTGTCTCTGTGTGTGTCTCTGTGTGTGTCTGTGTGGATGTCTGTGTGTCTGTGTGTCTGTCTGTGTGTACGCGCTAGTCCCAAGTTATGCTTAGAGTGTGAGTATGGGAGATGTCATAGCGAAAGATCATCAAACTTATGTGTGATGTACCAGAAGAAGACAGATTCTTAGTGCATATGAATTTCTAAGGAAGGAGGATGTCTGAGTAAATGTGCATACAAACTTTATCAGTTTGTACAAACTGGGCTAGTGGATGCCTTTCACATCTGGTATACTCTTTTTAGTGGGTCACTGCGTTTTATCTTCATTTAGTATGTACTTTTGATGTGGTCTCGTGTCAACCACAACTCTTTTACACTTCCCAGTGGAACTGTGGGCAGCCAGTTGCACTGGAACGGCCAGCACACTGCATTACTAGTTGTGAAGTGTTGGAGTATGTTTTGTGTGATCATATAGATCATCAATGGTCACTTTTCTGCACTGACATGGCTTGTGTCGATGTACCAGATTTGTGCATAGCTACATCAACACCCACCGGGGTTTCCTTTATGAGTTATAGGGTACTAGCATATGACCCAGCGCTGTATAATAAGTACCTCAAATAGTAAAATGTAAAGTACTTTTTCCTGGTTCGTCTTAACAGAGTTTAACTGTATTATCAGTGTGGTATGTGAGTCCTACAAGAAAGGGATGTGCCAAATGTGACATAATTTGTACATCCAGTCCAACAAAGCAATCATACAATGGAGTAGCCTGCCATAGCACTGTTTTTGTGAAGGATTCTTGTGTCCATTCATGGTATGTGCGCACGCGTACGTGCATGGATATAAGGTTTGTACGTGGAACACATAGTGTCAGGTTTATAGAGAGGAGCTTGGTGCTAAGGGGCATTATGATACTGCAAAGTTTTCTTTTTGTTGATACCCTTTCTCAAGATGTTGAAGTATTTTATTTCTCTGAAAGAGTGTGAGTCATAATTTTGGCCAGTTGGAGTGTCACCTATTTCTTGGTGTGATGTTACTCAACCACATTGACCTGATGTTTTGTTTTGCTGCTTTCTGCCTTTTTTGTTCTCTATGATGTTCAGGAAGTTTACTTCTCCTTTTTTTTTTCTCTGTAACGTTCAGGAAGTCTCAAGCTGTCGATCTGATTCACCTGAACAAAATTTTAACTCATGCTTACACACCAAAGCATGTTGAATATCTTGCCATTCTGATGGAGTGCTCTTGGGATGAGAGGGAGAGACTGGATGAAGACTTTTTGGCCCAGACACTCCTGGTGAGTTTCTTCACTGTTGTTTTTCTTGCTGACAGGTAGTTGATGTTGTGGTGCTAATATTTTGTGTTGTCTATGCTTGCAGACATATCTGCCTGATAGGAGATACTAGTAACCCATGGGAAGGTCTGGTGGTTCTTTCGGTGGTAACTGTGCTGAGACTGTAGTTTCTTTCTTCATTGCCTGTAATTTGTTCTCCTTGAAAATGCTATCAGCTGTCAATTTCTTCATTAGTTGAGTTGGCTCATGTGAATAAGGCCCAGCTGCACATTGTTTGCCAAATTGGGTTATTTAGTATGTACTGACAGTAATAGTTTTCCAAATGGACTAGGAATGCTGCAAAGAAAAATTTGAAGAAGTCTCTAACAATGGTCAATATGTGACAGCAGTAGGTGATCCAGATCTAAACTTTTTAAAATCTCCACTTCTAGGAAAAGCACAGAAAAGGAATCACTGAATGCATCTTCATGCCCAGAAACTTGAAATGCCACCAAGAGACCACATTTTCGAGCTGAATTCAAACAGCATCTGTAAACATTAGGTGAAGCATGGCACCATGTGGCACCAGCCATAGTCATGCATGCAAGGCAAATCTGTCTGGAGCAGTCACTTGCACATGCAGCCACTGGGCGCTGGCCCCTCAATCCGGCTCATCATCTCCAGCATTTTCAAATCCCCAAAAACACTGCTCCACCTCTGTCACTCCCGTGACTTCCAGTGTCAAGTTTTGTCTGATTTCCTCCGGTTTCTTTGGAAACACTTGCAAAATTTCCTTAAAAACCTTACTACAGGTTTTTGAATTTTCCTCCTATAAATTTATTAAGTTTAATTTTTTGTTAGAGCCTGTTAAAGGCTGGAAAGCACAATTTGTTATACTTATTTCTTATGCTCAGACACAATACTACAGAATATTGAGAAGCCTACTTTTCACACTTCAGCTCATGAAAGTCGGATTGTGGTAGAAGTTTCAAAATTCTGTAAATAAGTTTTGTGCATTTGTACGTAAGAAATTAGTGATGAAAAACCAAGGCAGCTAGGTCAACACATAAATCACTCAGACATTACGGGAAGTGAAGACTTTTTTTGTGCATCTAACTAACTATCGAAGTGTATGAAAGCAGTGACGGATTAGTAAGTGGTTCAGCTACAATTCATGGGTTGTGTACCCCTTATAATGAGAGAAAAAGGTGCTAGAGCAGCATTTTCCTTGAAAGCTTCTGCACTCTGGAGCTCACCTACCACTAACCAGCTTAAGTTGCAGAAAGGAATAGAAGTACTTTGCAATGCCATCTTTGAGGCTGCAATTTCTCATGCAATGTTCCTCAAGTTGGGTCATTTTCACAGAGCCAGCTGAAGTATCTTTTTCAAAGTTCTGTTTGTTGTTGCTGTTTTCCTTGATCTGATTACGCTTGTACATTTTGAGATTTACTATTGGACGATGCGTAATGATTTAATACATCTAAAAACTAGTGCAATACAACTCTGTCATCAAATTGAGGAACCACTGCAGTGTTCTCTCCAGCATTGGGTCAGTGACCTGGTTCTTGCTGCTGACCCAGTTTTTGATTTTTATGTGAATCTGTCAAGCTTTTGTTTGTTCTGGCAACAAGTGATGAATGGCATTTTTTTTGGTTGAAGACCTGGAGGCAGCGTAGTAGCAGTAACTGAGTTACAAGTGATTGAGATCAGTGTGTCAACTGGTGCAGTACACATATATACTGTGATGCCAATGAATGAGGCCCATCATGTGTGAACTTGACTGGTACAGGGCAAAATGCGTTGATGTTTCCACCTTCCATTCACAGCACTCTAAACTACGTCCCTCAGTGACGTGGTTGCGAGGCCCACTGATGCGATTCTGACCCGGTTTCAAAAAATCCTGGAGAGAACACTGCACTGATTTGCAGAATTCTACTTCAGTCCAACAATGCCATGATATGGAGAAACTGCGCTAAAGGCCAAGGAGCCTGGCAGGTATTTAGTTAGCACTTTGAGGTGGTAGCACAAGTAAACAAACACTGTGTATGAACTGAAGAAAACAATGTTAAATAGGGGGTTTTGATACAGTTGCAAATAGAAACTTGTATACACAAAGGGAAAGAAACCATTTGTCAGCAGCATATACTGCCAAGCCAACTGGAGATCTTATACTGTAAATCAACAAAATTTCGTAAGATATTTATTCTTGTAATTCCAAAAAAATTACAAAACTATCTTATGAAATTTTGTCTTCCAGTCAAAGACTACAGTACTAGTTTACTAGTATCAGACTGAATATACAGGTGACATACACCTGGCACTATAGCTATGGCATGTCCAGCGCTCTGCTGTACGTTGAACGTGCTCCAGCATGTTAATGTTTAGCACTGAGTATTTACGAAATTAAATCACTTACGAAAAGATCACCCCGGCCATTTACGAAATTAAATAGCTTACGCAATTTTGTTGATTTACAGTATTAACATGCAAGGTTGTTGCTTTCTCAGGGTTGTGAGAAACGTACTCATGACAGGAAACTTGAAGTCCATTTCAACAGCTGTTTTTGTACATGTTTTTGCAGAGTTGTCGAGTTCCAAAAACACCACACCCTTATTCAAACATCTGAGCAGCTAGCAAGCAAATTGTTTTGGCTAGAAAGATGTGATGGTGCAAGTTGTGATCCAAGGCACAAGGAAGTAAGGACACCCATAGTAAAAAACCAACAAACATTTGAGAATGAAAAGCCTGTGTTGGCCAACAAAAATGGCATTGCTGCAGTGCACATCAAGCTGAGCTGAGCAGAAGGGTACAGCATTAGATACAAAGGTCAAACATGGTTATGTAACTTATGTAGACAACTATGTACAAAATGTGGTTCAATCGAGTGCAGTGGTTTCTGTACAGGCAAGCGCTATGCATCACTACCAAAATTTACAACAGCTCTGTGTTGGATCCTTGCACTGCGACGAACACTAAGGTACATCTTTGCTGAGCCTTTCAATAAAATGTACATCAGACCACCCTGCAGTCAACAGAAAGGGAGACAAGTAGAAGAAAATAAGCCAAGCACAAAAACAATTTCCCCTTGCAGGTCAATTTTGGCATTCACTGCAGAGAAATCTGAAAGACACAACATACTTACACATATTGTGCGCTTCATACTGCCCCTGATGGCTTTTGAGAACAGGAGCTGTCCACAGAAATTGGCTACAAATGGCAGTGTCAATGCACTGACTATGGTCTGGGATAGCCAATCACTAGTGGCTTCAATTTGCTGGTCACGGTTCATATTAACTTCGATCTCTGGTGCTCCTGATCTAGTTGCAGCACACGGGGAAGCTGCATCTGCACTTGCTTCTGATGCTTTCCATTCTGCAAAAAAAAAGAGGTAAGAAAACAAACAGGGCTGCTCAAGAAGAACTGAAGAAACAAAGAAATACAAAATAAAATACAAACAAGAGATCAGAAGATGTTAGCACAGTCATCCATGATATCAACCGCCCTATCTCCTCTACCACCTACAACAAAACGTCATCTTGATACCACATCAACACTGCACACATACTTGCAATCCTCTTCCTTATGTATGGACCAAAAGTCTGACAATCACACAATGACCTTATCTCTACATTAAAACCTCAAATTTACTGGCTGGTGACTGGTACATTAGCTCAACAGTTTAGACTGGGCTCAACCAAGCATTGCTATTCTTTGGTCAGGTGGTGATGTGGTTGGAGGTTTGAGTCCAAAGTTATGGATCTCTGGCCAATGAAGCTCAAATATTTTGATGTGATTATTCGACTCCCAGTTATGACATGGATAGGGTTTTCAAGACAAGAACATTCTCTTCTCAAATGTGCAAACTTGCTTTTTCTGTTTGTCTTTCTTTTCCAAATGGTGGGCATACACTGGGGACACTTGCAAGCCTAGGCCCATACATTTTTATTGTAACCCCATGTCTAGAAAAACCCCAAGACTCCAATGCGGCCAAGAGAGATCTACACTATACAGGCTACTATGCAAAACATGATACAAACTCAGTTGCACAAGCAGTTCATGCAGCTCATCCTCAATCCATATGGGCCTGACAAAGGCAATAATCTCTTTCAAGCACAGTTGGAGTGTAGGTGGACCTTACGTTGTATCATCATGACTATGGGAAACCTGTTTCTATAGAAAGAGCAGCATTTTCCCACAATTATAAACTGACAAATGCCAGCACTTAATCCAGTGAAATCTGATCTGACAAATGCAAGCAGCAAGGGCTTACCTGTATTGATATCATGGCGAGATGTTAGAGCTTTACAACAATGAGACCAAACAGAGTGCACTGCACAGCGTGCCTGTGGGTAAAGCCAACGAAGACCAGCAAGCACTCTCCCTTCCCAATTGAACGTGCTGACTCCAAGCAGTGCTACCGGCAGAAGTGTAAAACCTAACACAAGGTGAAGAGGATCAGAGCCATTGACAAGCTCCCCAGTGTCAACAGGACCAAGAACCTATACAGAAAACGAAAAAAGCAGGAAGTTCAAAATCAATGAATGATTGTTCTGTGTATAACTTACGTATACTTTCAACAATTGCAACACACTCTTCTCTGCCCAAAGGCATTATAACAGAAAGAATAGCTGCTGGGAGAAGACTGCACTGTAATAGTTGAAAAGTGCAATCAATGAAAAACTCCACAGCAACCCTTTATACCATATCACAGAGCAAAATAATTCTTAGTCACAACCTCCCGTCTTCTTGCCCTATTACCATCCCCACACCTACGGGGCTTTCAAGTTTAGAATTGGGATTTTGGCTGCTTAATCCACAAATACCACACCTCTGAGTGGCAGCTGGGCTTAACTTAAGACACCAGAGAAAAAAAGGCAAGGCAACAACAGTAAGACAGCATCAACTAACCACGCTCAGACCAAAACCAACAGTTTGCAAGCATCATCACCACACTGTTGAAAAACTGAAAGAAAAAAAGAACTGGCTACTGCAAGTTCACTTCTGACAAAAGCAAACACAAAAACCCAACAGTGAACACACCCAACGCACAACAGATGCATACTTACCCGGAACATAGTCATTTCACCATACTTAAATAGGCAAAAGACAAAACCACCAACTCCACCAAGAAACGCGATAAGAGGACTGGTTGATGTGAACAAACTACTTATTCCGTCCAAGGCAGCTTCCACTGCATTGGGTGGTGGTAATCGGAGCTGGTAAGGAGTCTGGGTACCACATAAAGACAGTAACATATAAAAAAAAGCCTTTTAACGCTGTGATCAGATTTAACATAAAATTAACCCTCCCTC
>JAOWAW010133379.1:0-11379 GCA_028565695.1 Nicola tetela
CTCTCTCTCTCTCTCTCTCTCTCTCTCTCTCTCTCTCTCTCTCTCCCTCTCTCTCTCTCTCTCTCTCTCTCTCTCCATGATTGCTCATTACTTTTATGTAGGTGATAGACATTCACCTGTATAAACATAAAACCAGTGCAGAGCCATATCTCGTTTAGAAAGAGGCATTGGAAACACAGGCTTAGTGTTGCAGTGATACTTTGGATGGTCTTCATTATTGCAAACAAGTGTTGGTTGCTCAACAGTGGTCTATTCTTAGGCTTTAAACCAAGCTTAATTAAAACATGATGGCTACTTACGGCAAGCAATGCATGTCTTTGAAGCAATCCAGAAGCAACAGCACCTTAGCACTTTTAGCTGGTGTGGCTCTGGCCTGACAGGCCAGGACTTACATGTTTCAGTTTGACACATGGCTGCCTGGTGCATTATTCAGAGTTCAGGTGAGCTGGAAAGAGTTTGTGACACATGCACTTACTCTTGCAACATTCTGTTTGTCTTTTTATGATTGCTCACATCCAAACGACAGGCAGGGACAATCAGCCATGACAGGAAGATCATGACACATGCACCAGAAAATGAAACTGTAACTTGTTTGTGCTACTGCCATTTCACATGCACACGTCAAGGCTGCTGATGAACAAGACAATTCACACCAGCAAAAAAACCTAGGCTATGAGGATACTGATGAAGATAGGTGAACTTGTACGCGATTTTCTGAAAGCTTTGTGGAGTCCTGTTTTGAGAGCACAAAGGGCAACCCTGAATAGCCTTCTTTGAAAAATTGAACACCCAGTTCACAACACCAGTGCTGGTTGGCTGGTCCAACTCCCTGCCCTTCATGCATTTGAGCCTATCTCTTGGCTGATGATTGGAAGCTCATATTTTGTTTCCTTTTCTGCTGTGTGTTGTCTATCAGCTGTTGCTGATGAATCTGACAGGTCCTTGATGTTTTATTTATCCATTTGCGCAGAAATGAATAATGGCATGATTTACATTCATTGCACTTTCAACCATTCGTCAGGCAGCCATATGTGGGTTTGTGGACAAATATAGGGCCATGGACAGCAGCATTTGCCCAGTATACGGTCTAACACATATACCAGCACATTGTAGGTTCACGTGTACACATGTATCAACCCTGAAATTCTCAAGCTTAAGTAAGGTCTTGGGACCACTGTGGGTCAAAATTAAATTGGTGGCTATATGCAGAGTGTATGTATAAAGAAAGCTCGGGAATCCTTTGATAAAGGGAAAATAAGATTCATTGTCTTGACAGAAGATTCGTTGCAACACAAGTTTCCAGTTGGAAATGCGTAGTTGTTGCCAGTGCCATTTTAACTCAGATATTTATGGAGATGTTATTCAAACTAACTAACGCTTGCCCCACCTTGTGGACTCAATGGCTAAATTATCGTACAGCGTCTGGCGTGAGGGGTGGACACTGCTTGCTTATGGGTTACTAAGATGTGCATTCCATGTACAATGCAGTGATTCTGCATAGCATGCGCGCAGCATGAATGCTGGGTAGGGCCAAAGACCCTGTATTATAATATATGTACATGGGGTCATGGTAGTCTATGTGGTACATTATGCATGCCTGAGTAGACATGACAATGTATGGTCAGTCTACATGGTCTGTCATGTGTGCCTGAGCAGACAAATATGTCTGGTGCGTTGCATACGCATCCCTGCTGTGTCTACATGTACATGTACACCCAAAGGGCGAAATAAAAGCCCCAACACAGACAAACATTTCCCCTCCCATGTACCATGATGTACTATTTGTCTATACGTAACTCGGGTTACTACACTGTGCATTCACTCGCCCCACAGTGCCCTTCATTCATACTAGTAAAACTGTTTCTGACAGCAGGAGAGTAAATGCAGGTGTGTGTGAGACAGAGAGCATAGCATCAACTTTGTTGGTATATCTGATGTTGTACTGGTTTTCAAGTGGTTTTAGCAGCGGATTCTCACAGCGTTGCTATCCACGACAAGTGAGTATTTCTGTTTTGTGTTAATTTTTAGTTTTTTCTTTGTGTTTGGTTTGATTCTCTTCCATTCAGGCTGCACGTGTAACTGCAGCAGGCTGGACGGTTAACAAGCTTGGTCAGGAAGTGGCAGCACGGCCATTTGGCTATCAGGACACACCGCAAGATGAGATCAACAGCTTTTTACTGTTCACAAGTTCTCTCAGAATTAAGGTGAGGCATTAATTTGATGCCATGAGTTGCTGTCTTTGGCAGTCTGCACTATATCATTGGTGTTGATTTGTTATATTGCCAGCATACTGATTTGGTTGGTTGTATGTCAATCAGTGGGCTGATAACCTTGATGTAACTTTGCCCCGTGAAAACACCGCTGTGTACATGGTCATCAAACACCTTATATAATTAATGAGAACAAGGAAAGAGTGTCAATATGACATTGGTCTACTCTCATTAAAGCATAATCAAAGTGACTGAAGAATGATTTTCTTTCTGGCTGCTATATAGATGAATTTTTATGTGATGGTGTTGGCAGGACCCAGATATATGTATTATGTAATAATTGAAGATTGTGTTTTTATCCAAACACATCTCTGAAGTAGACTGTCGTTTAGTTTGTTTGGCAGTTCTTGCACTTGATAGCATGCTTACTCTCAATGGTGTATCTGTTGTTTGTGTGCAGGCAAAGCTGTTCCGTGTGCCAGTTCGCTCATCTTACATTTTGGGTACAGTTACGTTTTGCAGCTTCATCCTCCTTTTACTTTTGCAGCTGGATGTCCTCTGAGCATTTTGCAGGTCCAGCTACACATGCCGTTTTATTTGTCTCATGTCCGAAAATGCTTTTAAATCCTCCCAGTTGAGCTTTAGTGTTGTTAAATTCTGCATACAGCTGTACATAGGATTGCATTGCCCGGCGGTTGTGTGTAAAACGGGCCCCTGTACTCAAACCCAGGCAATGATGTACTCAGCCAGTACTGACCTGTTTGTTTTTATCAACCAGCCATATGAGAGGCTCATCACATGATTTTCTTGTACACATTCTCACTCTCTGTCTCTCATGGCATGTCTTCCCCTCAGTGAAAAAGCAAACAAAGCAGACCTAGCAACAATACAATTGAGTACTATTCTATAAAAGCATGTTCACTTTGTTTTATAAATGGGCCAGAGATGTATATACACAATGCATGCATTGGCTTGCTGTAGATACAGAACTAGATTGTATCACTTCCAACTGCTTATGTGGTTGTTTTCTTACATCTCATTTTTTAGATGATTTTTTCGTTGAAGAAAACATCAGTGGACAGTTCTATTTTCTTGGTTTCAATACCACTTTTGTCTGTTGTTGAGCTGTTTGGGCAGGTGATGGGCAAAACTGACCACTGAAATGCCAAGGGATCTGAGTAATTCGTCAAGCACAAGTTGACATTCAAAAATTCAAGTTCTTCTTATTCTTTGTTCCTTATTGGTCTACTTTTCTGGTGACAATCCCTTTGTAATTGGGTGCTGCTTGTGAAGGTCCGTTACGTATACCAGCTGATAGTGTATAGGCCTACCAGTGAAGGAGCAATCCGTAACATAATACATTTTGACTATGTGAGCAGAGCGGTGAACATGACAACTGGTCTAAAGCTTAAGCAGTATTCAGCTGATGCTCCAGACCATGTGCACCTCTAATGGAGGAATGCATCTCTTCCTCTATAGCAAAACAGCTTAGTCAGTAGTGCTGCTGTCTGCTGGTGCTAAAGGCTTGCTGACATCCATTGGATGTGCACATGTGATAATGATCCGTGACAGCCAATGTTTTCCAAGTGTGATGCTATGTCCATTGTTGGAAAGTGTATAGAAGGCAAGTTCAGAATAAAGAAATAAAGCAAGGTTGTTCTTGTTGAAGTACTAATGACTTTGTGATTAAGCTTACTGTTACATTCAATGATGAATGCCAAAATATAGGCTACGTCTGCAGGCATTAGGACAACAACTGCAGTCACTATTTTGAAATGACATGCCATACATGTACTAGTATACCAGTAGGTAAGTTGTGTTGTAAATCAAGTGAATTTTGGCCACTCCTGCTACAAACACTTCAGCCTTCTGCCATACTACACAGAAATGCTGATTCAAATAGTGGGGGAAGGGGGAATTCAACTTTAAATGAGTTTAGGCCTTTGGATGTATAGGGCAGAAAAGGTCGATTATAAAACAGGGCCAAACTGTTGTTGATTATAACAACATGTATACTACACATGTATTGATCCATACACAAAATAAAATGTCATGCAATTTTAGGATGTTTCATATTCCAGCAAAGACAAGCAAAGTCTGAGAAATATCGCATGAGCAATTTACATCCACCAATAGCATTGGATTAAAATGATCATTTGGCTTGATTTGGATGATCAATTACTCTAATTAAAGAGAAAAAAATGTGTGGGATAAGTATATGTTTGCAATACCTGACAATTTCAAGCTTTTGCAGGAAAAAAGAGTTTGTGATAGTAAGCAGCAAACATGGTAGCGCCACATGCAGCCGCACATTCATGGGGGAAAAGTTTGCAAATCAAGCTGCATGAGTGCACAAAATTTAGCGTGATATTTCCATAAACTTTTTTCTCTTTACAGTAATCAAATGGCACTGACCGATACTTCCAGTGCACTAGCTAGAGCCAAAGAAAATAGGGCCGGGGTTAAATAGCAATACATCAGGGATTGGCATGTGTGCACTGTTTGACAACAACAAGATGTCATGGAAGATATGATGTCCCCTTAGTTCTGACTTTTTGGATGGTACAAATGGCTCCTTACTTCTAGAAATGATGTTTGCCTTTGACTTGACCATCACAACATGTGGCCTCATCATCATCACCATTTAATAAGAAGACTAAAACTCGTCCCCTGTGCTCGTCGGTCTGAATGTTCATGGGAGCCAGAAGTTTTTCTCCAGTTCTGGATCTTCCCTTCCTGCAAATTCCAATGAAGATGACCGGTCACTCTCAGATACTCTTTCATCGGAAGTAGAACAATCACTCTGAGCACCATCCTGCACTGGGTAGTTCTCACCTTCTGAAGATGACAGTGACTCACTATGAATCACATTCGAAATAGAGTCACTCAAAGCACTGTCTTCACGTGTTCTATATGGCTATAGGCGATTGTAATGCACCACTTGTGTTCGTTGTTGCTCTCCAGACATCCGTCTAATCCAGTAATTCACAGGACCAACTGAGTTGCTCCACAATTCTAAAGGGCCCAGTTCATGGTGATGGTTGCCTGTAATTACGCCTTGTTATTGGCGGTGAATCTCCAGTCACGATGTGGTGTACCACTGCTGAAGTCATTTTCTCCTGCGGAAAACACATTGGCGTACTCTCAAAGTAAATTCTTCAACTGCTCTTCTTCTTTTTCCTGCAGATCAGCTCAGCAAGTTGGATAAATCAATGTTGCCTACATGCTCAGTCTGAGGGAGATGTGACTGGGAATGCAGCTCCGTAACAGGCTCTATCGTTGCTAGCTGCATGGCGTTCATCATCTCTACCGATCCAACCACACGACCTTTGCGTAACCTTCCTCTTGGCTGCGCTTGCAACAACCTCACTGGAAACGTACTGCCAACAATGTCCACAGGCGCATGAGCAGGTAAGATTCCATCATCTAGTACCAACTGCGCATTTGGACAAAACAGACAGTTCATCCTAGTAACCTCCGCAGATGAAATGATACGAGCGTTTGCAACTGATAATCTCTCTCTCTGTCCCTCAGCACAAGTAACATCATGAGTTAACACGACATCGAAACACATTCCTTCTGCTACGAATGGAAAAGATTGGTGTCCACACTGCAACGCACGGTCAGCATAATTACATTCATTGCATGTGTCTCTAAAAAATCGGACCCCAGAATCGGTCCGGTGCTCACATCGGCGACAATAAACTTTTGTCGGAACACTTTCGTTTCGGACGTCGCCGTCTTAATTCTTATGTCTAACGTTGTCTCTCCGAAAATTTCGATTGATGTTCCGGCCGCTGTTTGAAGAGCAACCGATGCTCTACTAAAAGAAGCAAGAACTGCCAACTCAACTGGAAGAATAGATACTGCCGTTCCAGTATCCACTAAACACAATACTCGTTTCTTATTCTCACCGAGTTCCGCTTCGATTAGCGGTCGGAGAGAGTCCGCCGCTCTATCCTCGAGTAGCGTAACGGTTATGGGCGGGTTGGAGCCGGCCGAAAGCTCCGGTTGGACTGCTCTATGACCAGCGAAAGCAGTCGACTGGCGTCTCCCTAACGGCTCGTCTTCGGCCGCTCTTGCTCCGGTCGGACACCCGCGTGCGATATGACACTCCTGACCGCATACACAGCAACATGAACTTCTCTTTCTCGGACCATTTTGTTGAGCGCGAGTTACGACGCTGGAGAGAAGCCGCCTGGCTAGAACAATCGTTTGTTGGAGGTCTCGGTCCTTCGAATAGTGTCTAAGCTGCTCTTAAATGTTCCGAGGTGCTCTGGATATGAATCGTTCCTGGAGAAGCATGTCTCGTGTCCTCGCCGGTAAGCCCAGAACCTCCGCATTTTCCAGGAATGAGGAGCATGTCTCGTGTCCTCGCCGTTAAGCCCAGAACCTCCGCATTTTCCAGGCATTCCTCCTACTCCGCAAAATACTCATCTGCCGTAGTGCTATAACGTCATACAGTGGCAAAAAATCTCGTCAACGCATCGTCCTGTACTGCAAAATACCGTTCAAGTCTATCCAAAACGGCTTCCACATTCTCGCCAGCGGTGAACTCCTGCCTTGGAAAAACGCGGAGAGCCTGGCCAATGGGGCTGGAGGGAAGTATTCGAAGTGTGGTTTCGTCGTTCCAGTTATTAGCTTCTTGCACACTCTTCACCCGTTGTTTCCATGCTCTTAGTGAAATGTTGAAACCCGTGAATTCTGGGAAGCGGACGCAATAAGTTGCTTCGGTTTCACTACGTTCGTTGCTACTGAGCGCTGTTAAGCAGTGCTCAACTTAGAATCCCACCGCTGTCACCAAATGTAACATAACAATCCCCCTACCCATGCGCCCGTAAATAGACAGACTACTGCGACCAACAAACTAAAGTAGTTTATCATCTTTGCAAGCTCATAAAGCTTTCCGGACGAAGTTGAAGCACCAACACAAAACAAAGAATACAAACTGAGCACTCAGCAGGGCATGCCGGCGTCAAGCACTACACCTGTTAAACTTGTATAACACCTGATCTGTCACACATGTACGACAAGACAAAACGTCGTTTTGTCGTCTTTTCATCTACTATGTACATGTAGTCCTTAAAAATAAAAGTCCTTGTTCATACCGTCGTTATGGTCAGTCAACCTGCAAAAGAACGTCCTTATTGCCATTAACGCTTCTGGGGGCCGGTTGAGTTTACTTTCCGTCGGAACCGCAATTATTCGGCCATTACCGCTTGGACACGCTTCTCTGAACGACCCTTCCTGGCCTTGCTTGTCTGCTGTCTCTCGCTTGTGCTGGCCTTCTGATTACAGATGCGACGAATATATGTCCGGACTCCCTACACTGGTGACAAATGTCGTTGCGGTACAGTAGCGACAATCACGGGCGTGGTGGCGCCCAGACCCACAGTGGAAACAATTGCCCGCTCTGGCTGACAACGACAGCTCCACTGCCTTGGTCACACGAGTCTCGTTCCTTATGCACCTGTCCGGATGTCCCCTCTGATGGTTGGAGACGAGCTGCGTCGGGAGTAGCTTTCTCGACTGACAACGCCAACTCGATTGTTCGCTTCAAGTTCAACGTCCCTGTTACCGATAGTAGCCATCGTGGAATTCTGTCGTGGTTAATCCCGCAATTAAACGGTCGCGAATCATGTCGTCCAGCGTCGACCCAAATTCACAATACAATGTACTCCGATAAACCGCGTAGCGCTGCAACGACATCTGCGACCGCCTCACTGGGCAATCTGTGCCTACTGGGGAACTCGCATCACCGGACTACTTCTCACGGTTTCGGGTTGGCAGGTGATTTGCCAAGACCGCACGCAGTTCCTGGCAAGTCTTCTCCGCTGGCTTTGCCGGCCGTACCAGGTGGAGTACTAGGCGATACGTCTTCCTGCCGCATACAGAAAGAAAGACGGCTCCTTTCTTATCGGCACCTGTTACCCCATTCGCGGTAAAACACTAGTCTAGACGTTCAATATACAAGTCCCATTGTCCCACTGTCTCGTCGTCGAAAACGTCAACGTGACGAAACTGAACTCCAGGCCTAAGTCCTTGTGGCTGCACTCCCGCTCCTTGGGGCTTACCCTGTGAACTTGTGCCCTCCATCCTCGTCGCCAAAATGTTATAACATGCACCACGCGGGGCACGGACAAAGCTTGAAACAAACACGAGCTTGTATTGTGTGGAATCAGTGGTTGGCCTTTTACGACGACTGGCATTGCAAAATGGATTATCTATCGCTTTTTCTACTCCTAGAGCACCCAAAGTAAGGTGTTGTTAGAGAACTTTTGTCGCGCAGTGCGCGACATAGCCCGGGCCATGGCCATCCATATCGACGTCGTAAAAGGGGTTAAATTGGAAAACGACCTCATGGAGGCCAAAACGATTGCGAACGAGAAGTTCGATAAGACAGCGGCCTTGTTAGAACGCTATGGAGAGGAATCCCCTTACGTGAAAGCGTATATGCGGAATATCTCAAAGGAAGTCGTCGAGCTGTGCAAGGAACAAGAGGTGCAAGGCAAGGAGCTAGCGGAGCAGGGCAAGGAGCCAACAGAACAGTGGTCGATACTTATACATGACTGAGCATCTGGCTACTAGACAATAACACCTAAAACACAATATACGAGAATACCTAAAGTGAAAACTGATCGACTCCAATAAAAACATAATACACCTGATATCACAAAAACACCTGGACCGGCCAGATTGTCACTCTTTGACATCTAGCACTCCCAATATTTTTTCTGTTTCTTTTTTCTCTTTCAGATATGTTCTGCCCTACAATGTTTTCAACTGCAGAGATCCCCTCAACCAGGCTTTTATAGCCTGCTGGGGAATCACCGAATTAAATAAAATAATAGATTATGATTCTTCTTCAGGAAAGGCCATTCACGCCGGGAGAACTATAACCAATCATTTTCTCATTCACTTTACTCCGGCTGGGGGCGCACAGCGGATTTGAACCCGCGGCGACCAAGCGCCTAGCCGAAACGAAAATCACGCGATATTAACCGCGCTTGGTCGCCGCAGGTTCGAGTCCGCTGTGCGCTCCCAGCCGCAGTAAAGTGAATGAGAAGATGATTGGTTGAGATTATTCTCCTGTTCTTTATTACCCCCCATGGGATGGCCTGAGGCCAGTGGGAGATTAAACGCCAAGGCCAAGAGTTAATTTACCATGATAACAAACCAAACGTAAAATATGAGGCGAAACCGAGGTTTTTACGCTCGGTTCTACTCGGAATCTAGGCCAGCGTTTAGATATTTGTCCTCCTCTTGATCTAGGTGGGATAACTTTTGAAAGGAATGAAAAATTATTAGAGTATGGATCCAAGGTAGGCCCTGGCGGATAACGCCAGCACTAAAATTAGCACAAGAAGCCATGCCAAGCATTGGAGAATTAGCGAGATAATGCCGGAATTATCCCATGCTTTTTATTATCCCATGCTTTTTATTATCCCATGCTTTTTATTATCCCATGCTTTTTATCATTTTAGAGCATGATACTCTTTTTCTTTTAACTTTCTCAGTGCGCTGAGTGCATTCGCTGGCATTGCTGAACTTGAGCCTCGAGTTTCGGATGTCCGCTTAGCCTTAGCCTGCCCAAAAACCGTAGTCTACCTATGGTACCTGCTACAAGAAGGAATCTCCCCGCTGTGTTCGAAGATCCACAGCAGTTAACCAGGCTGAAGTTGGAGCTAGCCATCACAGTAGATGCGGCTAAGCCATTTGTGTGCAAGACGTACATTTTGGAGGGTGATAGGCCGCTTGCCCTGGATGCATACCGCCATCTCCAGGAAGTTGCTACCCGCTGCTGCGCAGAAACACTATCCGAATATCTACGCCACCGCTGCATCAGTTGCAGATGGTGATGAAGACCAGGCAAGACAGCACATAACGTACGCGAAGTCATGTTCAACCAGCTATCCAATACTTTTTGTAGCGATTCAACCAACAATCTGGAGGGAAACCTTTATCCGCTGTTCAGAATTTTCAAGGTGCTTCGTCTTTTTTGAACAGTGCAAGTTCAGGAGATGCGCGCACCACCAGACACGGTTGATAGGCTTCGAAGGTTGCCGTGCTTTGATGATAACATATTTATCAATAGCTTGAAGACCGAGCTACTGGCTTACCTCACCGCTGCTGCTGAAGTGGAAATGGATGTTGACCGCGTTTTGTGGTGAGAGCATCAATCACAGGCTTTGCCGTATTGGCAGAAAGGCGCAAAGCTGGCGTTCACACTGTTGCCATCGCCTGCTCCGGCAGAGCGAGTATTTTCCTTGCCAGAGTCAACTTACTCTAAACAGCAGGAAAGCGTTCTGTCTGATCACATCGAAGCATCTATTATGCTGCAGTATGACTGTGGACTGAACTCGTAGAGTGGCTAGTGTTGCTTTGCTTGCCCACATGCAGCTGTCACCAATATATTCACCTATTTTATCTCTCCACTTACTCCACTAGCCCTTCTTATGCTCATGTTGCAACACTTTTACTCTCTCATACCTGCATTTACCCTGTAGCTAAGACTCAGTTCCAGTCAAAGGTGTCAGTTTTTGTGTGGTTACGTTCAGTGTGGAGACGTAAAGCCATGCCCAATGGGTAAGCATTACAAGCATTATAGGCCCGGCAGGGGCACTAAAACCAGCATTACATCGAGTTTTGGTGAGCATTGCTAAAAGCATTATTTTCTGTTTTGATGAGCATTATCCGCCAGGGCCTAGTCCAAGGCACTTCGACAAGTAAGATAATACCACTTACCAATACCACAGGTGAGCCCATGCAGTAATCCAGGAAAAATGAACAGATGTGTCATAATCAGTAGACACCTCTGCGGCCGGATTGAGGGGTGTTTATTGACTATAGACACCTGACTTTAGTAGTACATGGTCAAATGGGGCGATATGTGTAGAAAAAATCTAAATACTATTATCAATAAATAATAATTATTTATGAAGACAAGAATTACTTACTACCGGCAAGATTATTTTGGGCGACGTTTCGACCCTGACACTAGTGCCTTCGTCAGGCAAATGATAGAAAACGACGAAGATAACATGGTTAAAGCAGAGTGTGTAGAGAAAGCTGTGGTTAGTGTCCGAATGCAGGCTATTGGGAGGTGACAAGGGGGGGGGGGGGGGGCACGTATTAGTTTGCCTTGTTTGTGTATGGTTCGTGTACGTTC
>JAOWAW010133390.1:0-11379 GCA_028565695.1 Nicola tetela
AGTTGATCACTGCCAGTCTGTACAGAAACCAAAGGAGAGAGAGAGAGAGAGAGAGAGAGAGAGAGAGAGAGAGAGAGGGAGGGAGAGAGAGAGAGAGAAATCTACAACACTAGTACAAGACTATGCCCACTCTGTTTCGGGACCTAATTGAGACAGAAGGGCTGTAAGTCCCAGGGTTGTACACGTGCAAGGAAAAGCAAGATTCAAACTAACTTGAAAGACAGGCTTGCACTACTCTATAACTGCAACTGCTCATATGGTGTGTTGTGTGTGAAAACCACATGCACCACATCACACGCACATCTCTCGTCTAAGCCACGTCACATATGCAGTTAACACATATACCACATCGCATGCGCCACTCGCATATGCTGCTTTGCATGTACAGCTAGGATGACATAGAAGAATGGAAAGAGGGAGAGAGAGAGAAAAAATAAAAATAATAATAAAAAGACTGACAGAGAGCAGGCAGACACCAGTGAAAGGATAGGCTGGTCAGTGTGGGTTACCATGTAATCCAACCAACAGGATGCAGTAGTGCCACCAAGACCACACTAAGATTGACCATCAATGCCCTCACGAAGATTTTGTGTCACCGAGTGGGAGTAATGTGCAATAAGGAAAAAGTGGGTGCTATAAAACTGTTTAAACTTCCTACATAAAAGCCCTCATTGGAAACCCTGGGCAAGTAAGGTATGGACCAACCCATGATGGCATGCCAGGAAATCTGAATAACTATGACTATCACATGCTTTAGCGAACCTGATGAGCTGGTATATGTAAACCCCACATGCAGGCCTGCAAGGAACGTTACTATCTATATGGGAATAATTCTGGATCTTAAAGGGAAAATCATCCCGTTTATCGTATAGGGACATAACAAGCTTCCCTTCCCTTATTTGAAGTAGCCTATCTAAGTATGTTGCTATTGTGTTTGTCAAAGTGGTTTCTTTAAGGGAAAGTTTGGAGGGGAATATTTTTTCAATAGCTTTTTCAAACCCAGGGGTGTTTATAGTTATGAGGTCATCAATGTATCTTCCCGTGAACTCAAAGGACTATGCAGATGAGGATTTTCCTACCCAAGAAAACCGTGTCATGGCAGAACTTTCATAATCATGCAGGAGTAACTCAGCAAGAAGGGGAGTTCAGTTTGTACCTATGGGAATACTGATACATTGCTGGCACACCCGGTTGCCCACCTGAATGAAAACATTATCCAAGAGGAACCCAAGCATCTCAATAACCTCCCCAGGGGAAAGGAGTAGCATGCGTGTGTATGTGTGTGTAGCTGTGTGAGAAAAGTCTCTCATACCTAGCCCATGTCATGTAAGAGGTCAAGCAAGAGTCAAAACTCATTGAGCAGCAGATCGCTCGTTCATCGGTTGACAATGGTCATTCTCCACAGAAGAGGGTAGACAGAGATTTTGAGTGCGTGTGTGATTACGTAGCAAGTAAATTAGCAACCGAGTGAATCACTAAGGCCCATAACCTTACTTCATTTATCTATCCGTTTCTCTCGCTCTCTCTCTCCCTCTCTCTCTCTCTCTCTCTCTCTCTCTCTCTCTCTCTCTTTCTCTTTCTATCTTTCTCTCTCTTATTCCTCTCTGTCCGTCTGTCTGTCTGTCTGTCTGTATATCTTTCTAATCGTCTCTTTTCCCCATTCTAGTATCTGCGCGTCTGTGTCTGGGAAAAACCTGAACACTATAGCTAGTGCGTCCACTGATTAGGATAACTTAGACAGAGCATAGAAAGTGTTTGCACGACACAAGAGCAAGAACTGTCGCACTAACTTGCAACTCACCAAAAACGCAATCTTTTCCAAAACTTGGGATATTCCAGACGTGAAGCCTCCCTCATACGCAGATCCAAGTCTAACAAATACTGCAATAAATCATCGACGCCACATCCTTCTGAAACAATGGCAACCACTAAATGTTTGCCTGCGTGCATACTTCACTTACACCCAATTGAGCTGTATTGTCCAAAGGAACGTTCACTGGCCACACTTAACCCACTACCTAAAGTAGTAACATTAACTTTTCTCTCTGGGACCGTAAACTTTGTGGTCGTGCTCGAAATTCCAGGCAAGGGTTGGTCGATGGGTGGCCGTAGCTCTCGCACTTCTGCTACAGATGCTTCATACGACAGCGACGCACGCATGCTCTTGATAGCATTACGCCTAAGAGAAGATGATAGAAGTCTGCCTAGAAAACGCTGGGAATAAGCCATGGCTAATCACTTTTCAAAGATCCCAATCCAACGAAGCTCATCCGCGAAACAAAGACATGAAGATTCAGGACGCCTATGCACTGCTATCCTAAATAATGTGTAGACTGTTTCGTCAGGCATCACAATCATGCTTGCGACATGCGAGCTTGTGAGGACGCCGGCGGCTGCAAAGGCTAGGAACTGCATGCGCACTGTAGGCAGCATAACCCATAACTATAAGCAGCATAACTAGGCAGCATTGCAATCAAAGCTGCATTGTAGTGCGCGTCATATCATGAAGGTGACAATCGATCAGATGATATCTGCTTGCAGTCGATTAGTATACCTGCCTCCGTCATTTCATTGTCTGTTGCTGTTGCTGTTAACGTTGTTGTTGTGTGCGTATGTGTGTGTGTGTGATCGTGAATCCTTCAAGTTTTGTGATGCATATGACTGAATCTGTTACCTTCATGGTGTTTGTACGCGAGCGATTCTATTTTTCCTTTTTTTTGGTATTATTTGTAATGGTTATGCTGTGTGTTCGTACACTTTGTTGTGAGGTTTGCTGTTGAGGACATCCTCTGTAATGGATGACTGCTTGTCAGTACCATCGACGTTGGGTCTCTCTCGGTGACGTCGTTTCTTACTCAAATGATGCTCTTGCTGTTTGAGCAAAGGATTACGTATACTTGATCTCTGAGTGTCGCACGACCCAGAACGATGGCTCCTGTGATCATGAAGCAATACCTTCGAAGTGTTCTGCAGTTTGTAGTCGTTGAGTTGTGTTTTGTGTGGCTGATGATGCAACTTAAACGTATCAGCTGAGGCCACGATTCTGTTCTGAGCCTCTCAGGGAGGGGCATGTTTTACAAACTGATCGTTACCGAAAGCTTCACGCCTCCCAGCGACGAAACTTTTGGGCTTCAAACCCGAAACTCGAAGAACGATGTATCCGAAGCTGTTGGATGTCGGATGTATCGTTCTAGCCTCATGAGCTTCATGTTCAATTCTTACATGAGTCGATATCGAACACTGTGCTGTTGCTTGGCAACGCAATAGCGTGATATGTATACGTAATTGTATACGGCACTCCCGGTCATAGCTAGGCAAAAGCTGGCTGAGCATGATACAAAGGTGAATCGAACGGAATTTCCGGAAGGCTCGCAACAGCGGAAAGGGCGTGATTTTAGACTTGCCACTCTTCCTTTCCCGCAGCATACTGGCTTGTCAATAAAACACTAATGGATTGAGGAATTTACACAAACACAGTCATTTTCATGGCAGCGAGTAGTGTCACTACAAGCACGAGCCCCTCTGGACGACGTTTGACCAGCGACTCATCAGCAGAGCGATGTAAGGAGTCCTGATTCTGGGTGGCGAAGAAACCATCTCAGTCTACAACTACACATTTCATTTTAAAACTGTCCATAGATGTACGTCGAAAGCGTCCACCAGTCCTTCAATCCAAGCCGAATGAGATCTACGTAAATAGATCGAGCAATTTTCCATCCCTGTTGGAGCGCTGCAAAAAGCTGTTGTGTAAAGAGTAAGAGGCGATTGAAAGCATTCCCACCTTGAAAGAAGTTTTTCTTTTCTCAGCACAGACAACGTTCTACTCGCATAAATTCTCCTTTTCATTCCATAATTATGATAGTTGGTTTTGCAGATTGTGGTGATAGTAGATGATTCCACATGATGAAGAGGACTAGATGCAAGCAGAATTGAGTTCTTTCTGTTAGGTCAGAAATTGTCATCCATGGCCTAGGAGCTGTTATCAACCGTGCTATCAATCTGGCGTTGGCTCTTGAGCAGGACGGCCATGGCACACTAGTGGTATGTTATAGTCTAATTGGAAGTTATTGTTATTTCTTTGGTGTGGTTGTTTCTTTATATGGAGTTATGTGCACTACATGCAGTTGAGTAGTGCTATTAATCTTAAGATGTTATAAGGCCTTTTAGTTCTGTAATTAGCTGTTAGGGTGGCAAATTTACTAAAATAGAATACATGACACTGATGATGACAAATACATAGTACAGCAGTATGCAATGGCATACCAGCGGGACCCAGTTCTTTTACGAAAATGAAAGGCCTGCAAATTGTTGAAAGCTGAAAATTTACTTGCTTGTGAAAACTTAAGATTTCCAATGCAGTGGAACTTGGTTATTGCGTACACAGCTTGCTTGGTAGGTATGCTTGGATAATATGTATAGCCGGATGATAATCAAACAGCACAGTGTGTTGATTGAATGGAAGTTGATGAAGTGCATCAATTTTTTACTGCTTTTGACAAATCAGATTGTGTGTTGCAAATGTTGGAATGTTGTGTAGACCAATGAAGCAAACAGTTGCTCTTCTGTGTTGCTAGTGTTTCAAAATATGGGATCTTTATGAGGCTGTAGACATATCTCTCTTGGTTTTGGCCGTCTTCTTGTGTCAAGACACTCCACTTTTTGAAAGATTCCAAGTTGTTTGTCTCTGTGGCGCTGTGCATGCCTGTAGACTTGTCTTTCTTTTGTTTTGGCCAAACTCTTGTCACTTGTGTTCCTTTAGGTTTCTGTCAACACAGGAACTGTCCAGCTGGTTGATGATCTAACCCCGCTTGATGATGTAAGCCTCATTTACTGAGGATTATAGTGAGAATGGCGTGCACTAACTGTCTTGCTGTGGTACTTTCTGCAGAAGACACGACCCCGCTCCGAAGTGAGAAGTAATTCCACTGTTTGCATACGTGTCTATAAGGCTTCTTTGCAAGAACTGCAGGATTCTTCAGTAAAGGCGTCTCCATCAAAGCGCCGCTGCACTGACGATGTCCAGGTAACATCAGGTATGGCTGGCACAACCACATCTGATCTTGCTGTGGCGTTAGCAGCTGAAGCAGAGAAAATCTCAAAAAAGGTGACAAGTTCTGCGCGCGGAGCAAGAAGACGATCTCAGCAAAGTAGAGGTGATGGCTAACAGTGCTCTGGCCTGCATAATGTACATTTCCCTTATTTCACAGAGTTTCAACAACAATCACATTTTCTGAGGTGCTTAGCATTGCTCTGTCTTCTATCAATCTTCACAGCAGTGATGTTCTGATAAGCTTATTCATACATTCTTCATGAAGTGAGATTCTCTGTTTATTTGTCTTCACCTATCGTTTTCTTCGTCATCTTCGTCTTTGTGAGGCTAACCTTACAGACATTGTCAGTCAAGCTGGTCTTTAACAATCACAGGTGTGTGCTCTGTGTTGATTACTTGCACTGTCACCAGTCTGTTTAAAAAATTGTGTGGCAGAATCTGACCATGATGGGCAAGGCTTTTTGAATGACCCCAGACTCCTGGTAGATAGTTGGATGGCATGATCAAAGGTGATGGAAGGTCACATCCAGTTCCCGCCCTCTGGCTGTATGTAAGAAATGACACTACAGTGTAGACTTGAACTGAACTCAGCATTGTAGTAAAGATGATTGTATCAGCATTTGTACTCTCTTTTTTGAAGAAGCCCAATGAAAGAGTTGAGTGATGGCCTCAAAATCTGCCAGGTGTTTGTTTGATGTGTTTGTCCAGATTTGTCAAAATCTTGGGTAAGATGCTTTGATAATGAAACACACTGAGATGTGGAAGTTGAAAGGTGATTGCTCACTGCCCTTATTGAAGCTTGCAGGACTACTGTGAAATGAAGTATGAATGTCCACCACACATACAGGTGTTGTGTCAAATAAAGAGAACTTGCTCAGTCCCACTGTCGGACCCTCTCTATCCTAAGTGTTTGATCATACTTGTAAGGTTTTAGGCTTCTAGCTGTACTGTGTAGTAAGCATATCGATACTTCTGGGTACTAGTATACATGTACACTTGACAAGTATCTGAACTATACAGTGTATTTGGCCCGAGACAAGGCTTTGCAAAGCTAAAAAACCAATTTTGAGCCTTCAACTTGAAATAGGCCAAGAGTTAGCATAGCAAGAGGCAAACTCCATCTGAGCAGGCTATTTCCAATCCTACATACTTGTACATTGTAGTTGTACTTGTATGAATGATAATTCATGATGATGGGGAGGCCCGGGCTAATGTTGTCATAATGATCGATATCCGGCATCATACATCAGAATGTATCATTATGCGTTATGCATCGATGGTCATGCTTTAGGGACGCCCACACAATGCGCTGAGTGCTGCAGCTGGGTGGACCGCATATGCCCATGACCATGAACTCTAGCGCGTCAAGGGTTGACTAAAGTTGATCTACATTATGTAGGCGACACTATGCCTTGCTTCTAGTCAGCTCGACTGCAAGACATGGTGTGGACAACAGGATGGTTGACCAGATCTAGACTATGTTTAGATCTATACGTTTTAACGGCTGAAAGCACGCACGTGTTTTTTGATGTTTCATCGATGTATCATGTTCATGATATATGGGGCCTAGTATAGTAGTTTGGGATTTATGCGAGGCCTGCAGATTAGAGCGCACGCGCAGAAAGAGGGAAAACGACGTCCTTTGCAGTTGACGGTTTGCTGGATCGTCCGGAACAACTGTTCCACGGGGAGAAGCGGATTGTTTGCCGTGGAGCTGCCGCCTTCAACTCTAACTACTATCGCTGTTAAGTTCTTCCCTCTCTCCGTGGAGGACAGACAAGTGCTTAGCTACCACCCGCCAATTGCAGATTACAACAGTCATAGCCATGGAGTCGGAGGGGAAGCACCAGATACCCTACCTGGAGATTATGGAGCAGCCCAAGCAGCGCGGCTTCCGCTTTCGCTACTCGTGTGAGGGGCCATCGCATGGTGGCTTGCCAGGCGAGAACTCGGAGAAACATCGGAAAACCTATCCAACAGTGCGCTTGTGCAACTACACAGGTAATGCCGCTCGGGTGGTCGTTTCTCTAGTGACTCAGGACGATCCCCCACGACCTCATGCTCATAGTTTGGTTGGTCGTCATGTCGTCAATGGCCAGTGCACTGTGCAAATTGGTCCCGAGACAAATTGGATGGCGTCCTTTCCGAACTTGGGGATCTTGCACGTTACGAAGAAAAACGTTGCGCGCGTTCTATTAGAGCGTTATGCGTTGGCTTTGAGTGGACCAACCGCGTCGCAAGCTCAGGTACAGACTGACGACGAGCCTACCCCGAAAAAGGCAGCAGTAGGAGAAGATCCGTCTGTGGCGGCAGCAGCTTTGGCAGGGTTGCAAGGCGAGGAAGTTGCACGATTGCGGGAAATGGCGGAAGAAGCCTCTCGGCACATGAACCTCAGTGTTGTGCGACTATGCTTCCAGGCGTACCTTGCCGATGATTCCGGACACTTCACCAGGGCACTGCCGCCGTGCATTTCGCAGCCTGTCTTTGATAGCAAAGCTCCATCGGCATCGACACTTAAAATCTGCCGAATGGATAGACATTCAGGCACAGTGCTTGGCGGAGACGAGGTCTATTTGCTGTGCGATCGCGTTCAGAAGGATGATATCGAAGTGCGCTTTTTCGAAGATGATGGCGCCGGTGATGGCGGGGAGGCTACGATTACGGCCGACTCTAAACAATGGTGTGCGAACGGATGTTTTGCTCCGTCCGACGTCCATCGACAATTCGCCATCGTCTTCAGGACCCCGCCATATTACAACACGGGGATCGATCGGCCAGTTAATGTTTGGATTCAGCTGCGGCGGAAGTCCGATGGAGAGATTAGCGAGGCCAAGCCGTTCACGTACCAGCCCCAAGTCGTCGACACCGAGCAGCTGGCGCGAAAGAGAATGAAACGCATCCCGCACTTCTCCGATCATTACGGAGAGGACGGCAGTGGCGGAAGTGACGGCAGTGGACCGCAGGGGGGTGGCGGAGCAGGTCCAATGTGGGGTGCAGGCGGCTCTTTCCTGCCAGGATTTGGTTTTAATGCCAACGGCTTTCCAGGATTTGGATTTACGAGTGGTGGAGGTAGTGGGAGTGGTGGTGGTGGTAGCGGGGGTGGCCAAGACGGGGCCCGCGATAGCGAGATGGCTGAGCAACCTGGTGCTGCGTTAAGCTCAGGCAATGACGTCAGCACTGACGACGTTATGAGTACGGTGCAGCCCACGAACGAATCTCTTCAGGACAACATTGGGGTTGCAAGCACATCTAGCCAAGCCCAGCCCATGACCCTCTCATTCAACAACACACCAGCACCAACACCTTGCCATGACAAAGATATCATTGTCAAAAGAGATGCTAGGGACAACCTACTTCTAGCACCTGAAATCCAAACAACTCCATCACCGTCTTATGCCATGGGACTGCAAACTGACTTAAATCTAGCTTGTTTGCCAAGAAGTGAGAGGGATGACTGCACAGAAGAAGTTCAAACCCAACGCCAACCTGTCTGTGTGTGGAAACCAGGTGGATATGGCCCAATCCTAATCATCTCTTGGAAAGGTGTCTTTCTTCCTTACACGGCTCCAATACGGGGACACCTGCATCCAGCTCTGCTATCCTCTGTTAATCAGAAGTATCCTCCATGTGTTATGACATGTTTGTCAAGACATGTTCACCACACACAACGGCGAATGTTTCGAGCACGTCTTAGGCACAACTGGCCATACGCCAAACTGGTGGCAAACACTAAGCGGACATTGGAAATGCCAGTCAGCTGATGGCAGCAATCCGTTAGTAGGGCTGGCTCTTTCTACACATATGCTCACACATCACACCTTTGCACATGCACACATGCACACACATACAGGGACATACAAGCACCACACTATGCATCCTTGCTTCCTCCTGCCGGCCAATCAGTGGGCATATGCTGACAGAAAACATGTTTTTGCTGCTGAAATACGAAAAGCTTTGGGAATGTTCTCCGCTGTCCAGCATCGCAGGACTGCATTTCTGAAGTAATCTCTTTGCTACAGTTGATTCTCTTATGCACAGTACATGTACACATGTCTGTTTTGTTTCTGACTGTCTATGCTGGTAAGCCACAGAACATAATGCAAATCTGACATCAGCATATCTTTCATTGACTTGTCTATTAAAGAAGAACAGAAGTCCACATCTGATGTACGATGGTGAACCACTCCACACAGTTCATTTTCAGATCACAAGTTAGAGTTCTCTGGCATGGCAGTTCCATGCACTTACCTTCATCTGGCATCTCTGATGTATTTATTTTCTGGTTGGCTTTTGGGCAGAAAATAAATGCTCGCTGTCTTTGACTGCGAGAAAAATCAAAATCTGATGAGTCTTTATGGGACAATGGTTGAGTCACTGTGAACTATAAGATTATGCATGTGCACAGGTCCGCAGGTACCCTTCGAAATGTGTAAGATGGTCAATTAATTCTCAGGTCAAAAATCTGGGTTCAAGGATATGAGCTGAATGATAACACCAAAAACATTAGAGTCTAGATGATGGACACAAACACTGTTGCAGCTGGCAAGGAAGTCACAGGCCATTATGGGTCTAGACAGTTGGGTGCCAGGCAGGAATGAGATGTCCCGATTAAAAGTCAGTCTTCAAAACCAAGTTGTCAGCAGAAGAGCTATACACTCAAGTGTCTCTTATCTTACAGGCACCCTACACATAGATTGTCATGCCAAAAAATGGTGAAATATGATGTACCGTAAAATTAAATTTAGCATTGTAATGCTTAAACTTACTTCAGACCCACAAACACAGAGATACTTAATAAAGGCAGGCACTTATCACAGTTAAGTTTTCCTTGGCACAGGTTTTGCTTTTGGCATGTACATTTAGATCAACCTTTAATTATGGAGTCTCAGACATGTGAAGGCAGACTGATTGTATTGACATCTCACAAATGGGGTGTCCCAAGATATAGGCAATTCTTAGATATACGGCCAATGCCCAGTCCCAAGGCACCCAGATTAATATTAAAGGCGTTCAAGTTTACAGTGGCAAACTACTAAGACTAGGTTAGAGCAGCACTTCCAGTGCTGGCACTAGTCCTTTAATTAGCCTGATAAGATGTATTGTATGAGCATGCTGCACTTTGTAGCTTCAGACCACTGGTGCATGACCACAAGGATGAAGACAGTGCAAACATTTTCCGGTCTGTTTAATTTAGTAAGCTTCAGTAAAATTTAGACAGTTCACGAAATTTTGCAAAAGTTTATCACATAATAAATGTGTTGGATTACATGTAATACTAGCAGCAGACCACATGGCATAAAGAAACTGGTGGCATTTGCATTTAAGTTGTATTAGCATTTCTAGCCACAGAGTCAACGGTGTGTTTTCTTTGCCTTGATTGTGTTTGAATTTTAGCCAATTTTAGGGTGTTTTATGATTTTTCTCATGTGTGTTGAAAATTGTCTGAGATATTGATCCAAGTATGCCTGTGAGACCCGTGCACCATTTAAGTGTGCCCTAGACTCGAGGCCTTGCTAAGAAAATTAATCAACATGTCAAACGACTTTTTACAGCTCACTCACATAGTACAATCCAAACAGAGAATAACGGAAGACACGAAAGTGAGTGATGGAAGATAGTATTGAAGACATTTTGGCATCTACGCCATCTTCAGTTCAGAAAGGATCAAGATTGACTAAACAAGAAAGAGAGTGTCTGCCCTGTATTCTCTGTCTCGTTTTGCCAATCTTGATCCTTTCTGAACTGAAGACGGCGTAGATGCCGAAATGTCTTCAATACTATCTTCCATTACTCACTTTCATGTCTTCCGTTATTCTCTATTTGGATTAAGAAAATTAAGTGGACCCAGCCCATTACTATTGTGAACACACCATGCCACATCCACAGCTGCCAGAAACTGGTCATGCTGCCCCACCACAAACAGCAGGGGAACAAAGAGAAAAAGTCAGTTCTTGCGACACTTGTGTTGTGCAAGCTTGGATGAACAGTGGAACAGTCACTCGCAAGTGCTGCAGATGTTCTGAAAGGAATCACGGTTGACTGCGCGCTGGCCATGATGACAATTATGGCAGTTGAAGCTGGGAGAAGATCAGATGCACCGATTACAGCATTCACAGTGGTAAGCCCAACACTGCAGAGTGGTCACAGGCACATGATCAGGCTCAGGTGGCAACGTACAACCTGGATCAGCAGCATCTGGAGGAGCTGGGGCTGGGGTGGCGTTTGTGCACTTCATGCATTGCTGAACACTGAACACACACACACACACACACACACACACACACACACACACACACACATGCACACACAGTGATTGACGGATGAATAAA
>JAOWAW010133401.1:0-11377 GCA_028565695.1 Nicola tetela
GGAAGCACTTCCTTGAAGTAAAACTTTTCAAGAACATCCAACTTTTGAACAAACGCTGGGTCAGGCATTATCCTTTCAATGTGGATTTGCTTCGGGGACCAAACAACAAAGTTACAGTAGTCAGCTCCTGCAACTAAAAGCTGTGTCTGAACCTGGTAATAGTAAGT
The DNA here is from genome assembly GCA_028565695.1 of Nicola tetela. Lineage (NCBI taxonomy): Eukaryota > Metazoa > Porifera > Calcarea > Clathrinida > Clathrinidae > Nicola > Nicola tetela. The sequence continues at coordinate 168 of JAOWAW010133401.1, forward strand.
GTGGTTGCTTTTCAAGCAAAGACCAGCTGGAGTATTCTTCAAGCAAAAGGTTGACTTCTTCTGCAAAGCAGCGTCTTCGAACAAAACATCTTTGCAGGTAAACGGGCATTTGATCTCGACAAGCCCATTTGTTGCTGAAATCACCCCATCTGGGCTGGCACCCAGCCATAGGCGTTGGGGTTGTACCACAAGACCCACAGGCTCCACAACAACTGTGGTTCCTGAAAGCTGTGTCATTATTTTACTGTATATGTCAATGACAAGACTCATTTTTTCATCCATACTTTATTGCTTCAGTAATGAAACTACTCATCGGCTTGGTCAACTCAATAACCAGCTTGGTTGGGTTTGTTGACAGCTTCATGTGCAAAATACACTTCACAGATGAAGCAGTAATGTAGATGGCACGGGGAGAAAACCATGCTTGACATTGCGCCTGATTGGACATCTGCTCGCGTAACCGCTTAGCTCCCTCCTCATCAATAACAACATTCTTTTCATACCATTCCCTTTCTCTGTCAACTGCTGGCTGAGAAGGAGCTCCACAGCTTTCTTTATCACCACCAATGTCAAAGACACCAGGGGCCTTCCATGTCACCTCCAGTGTTTCTGCCAAATCTTTTCAGCAGATCTGCATGTCCTGGTCTGGGGCTGAAGTGACTGTAAGCTCACCACACTCAGAGCCTGCCTGTCCCTTTAGCAAAAAGTCACCAGCTACAAGACACAAGCCACACTTTCCAGGTTTGCTTTGCCGCACAACTGTCTGTACAGCGTCAGCAGCTTTTCCGCAGTCTGCTGACGCATGTGGGTCAAACAACTCGGCAGCACTTTGCTTCCAACACTTTGTCTTTCCACTTCTATTCCAATCCAGCTCACAAGCTTTCACAGGCTCTGCTTTTTGTCGGTGTGGTTTGTTCCAAGCCTGTAGAACATCAGTGCATGTAGAACTCTCTTTGGTGAATCCAAGGCGACTGAACTCCTCTAGAGCAGCAAACATTAAGGCTGCCAAGTGCTTACAACTGGCCTTTGGAGCTTTCCCAGCTGAGCAAGGTATACACTCAGCAAAGAGGATATGCACAACTACAGCAACCTCCTCAGTTGCATTTGTGCTAACGGCCAGTTTGAGCTTCTATGCAGATCCTGTCCTCATTTCCAGTTCACACTGAGCTTGTTAGTAAACGTCATCCTGTGCAGCAACTTCGATCTTCTTGACAGAACCCCGCTGGAAAAGTCTGAGAGACTTGCTGTCTGTGGCTGCCAGAGCTATAAAGTTCTTCGATGACTTTCCATTGGAAACTACAGTATCCAAAAAATATTTACACATCATCTGCATAGAGAAAACTGCAGACCAAAGTTGACTAGCTGACAACCAACTCCATCCAGCCACCGGAAAAGCTCCTTCAGCAGGCGATGTTATTGGGTAAGACTTATCATCTGTGACACTACCAGCAGACACTGTGAGAGTTGGAGGAGACTTTTCAGCGACAATGTGAGTCTCAGAACAGTTGCTGGGTCTTTCAGGGTCAGATTTGACAAGATTTCCAGTGTGCACGTTGATGAGCCAAAACTCTAACAGTGAACACATGAGTGATATGAATGAGATCAATGAAGAACTAAACTGCAAAAAAATTAGAACATACAAAGAGGAACTGAACAGCAGTTACCTTTCTCAAACATCAGCGATTTGCCCAGGTTTTTTTTTCAGTCCATTTTTAGCACAATAATCACGAAGCAAGTTCAATGTCCACTTCCTTGGATCATCACTGACGTTTTGGTCGACGGGCATCATCATCACCCAGTAGCAACTCTGAAACTACTACAGTGCTGCGGCCAACAATTGGCCATATCCTTCAACTCTAAGCTAAGCCAACACTGCCAGCAATAAAAACGAAGTGGAAGTAGAAAATTCGAAACTAAAACTAAGACATAAGACAAAACTTCGAAGTCCCACATCCGTTGATCATCCACAAGTTACCCTCAGATCATGCTCATTGTGCACTGCAATGCGGGCCACACAAGTGTCCCCCACCTTTGCTCAGCCAGACTGGGTGCCATTTTTGTTGAATAGATGCCATTCTCATCCTTGATCATGCTGAGCTCGAGAACACGGGTGCAGGTGAAGAACTATGCAAAGGCATGGTAGGTGTGGGCTCAGGCTTGTGGCAGACAATGAACCCTTGTCGAAATCATGTCCTGTTGTAGTTACAGGAGTGCTTGGCGTGCTCAGTAAAGGCGACGATGAACCAGAAGTAAAGACAGGCCGGCGACTTGCTGACATCCTGAAAATCTCCGCCATGTGCTCATGCACAGACTCATCCTTTGGGTGGCAAGTGGAATTACCAGACAAAGAGTTGTGATCCTCAACAGCTTGGAAATAATTTAACAGAGGCTTCCATTTGTTATCATAGTTCTCCATGAAACGTCATAACCTTTCCCCTTCATCTTTCCAGTGATTATTTTCATTGCAGCTGTTCTGCTGATTTTTTTTTGCTTTCATAAAGGCAAAAAAACTTATCACCGCCACCCCTCATGAACAAAAGGAAGGCCTCTACTTCTTCAGCAGACCAAACCTTCCGCAGAGCTTTCTTTCCTGGTCCGTCCATCATTCCAAGCAAACTCAACAACATAGAGAGCAAAACCGAAACTTGATCGACAACCGAATGATATCAGCCTAGCCTAGTAGACTTTGATGATTTCAAGTTCTTATTCAAGCTTGAACCTTGAATAGAAATTCTTGAATTGAATTAGGCGCCATTTTTTGGCATAATCGAACACCGCATTGGGTTGAATTCAGTCAAATTCACGTTATTCAGGACAAATCGAATGCACTCACTAGAACTTAGCTTAGCCTAGCCAGAAGTTAGCAGGCTATTCCAACTTATTCCGAGATATTCCACCCCCAAGATGGCATATATTCCTATTCATGTATAGCAACAAATGGCAAAACAAACAGTTATTTTGGTTTGGGTTTATATTCTAAATCCAGAATTGCTGCAGAACGAACACATCTCAACTTGAGTACAGAACCACTGGAGGACGGTTTTGTGGGCAACTTGCTATTCACATGACTTGGATATTCACTGCTGCAACAAATGAATCTCATTGATTCTCCGACAAAAAAAAATCCACCAACACACAACTCAGCAACCAACGACCAGGTGGCAAGGAAAACTGGCCAACTCCTGGCTGATCGACTACAACAGTATGCTGACAAGGAGAATTGCCCAACAGCAACGACAGGCCAACAGCACGACGGCTGAATTAGCCAACACAGCCTCAGTGTGTGGTCAACAGGTTTCGGCACATTTCCTGGAGCATACCTGGTAAGGGCGCTCCTTTCTACCTCTCTTCCTGTGCCCACCCTCTCTTGAATTGTATTTTAGCCATTGTCAGGTACAGTGGTCCCCCTCTTATGCAGCCAGGTCTTCTGCCAGGGTAAAGTGGCTGCATATGGGGGTGGCCACTTAGAAGTAGAATGTGCCTGATTGTGTCCAACTGTGTATGTACTATTTATAGTACATGTATGTGTCTTGTGCGTATGTATACCTGTACATGCACACCCAAGTCATTACAAATAATTATTAATGTGCACACATGACAGAATAATGGGCTTGAATTTTTAGAAACTGTACAGCAGCCTGAAAGATACTCCCGTGAATAAAGAAATTGCTCATGTGGAAGAAAAGAATGCATCCTATGCGTACGCTGCTCAGTTAACGTACATTGCACCACCAACGTACCAACATACATGCACGCAATGTACTGCGGCATGTTCAGCACCAAGACTGCCTCGGAATTCATGTCTTAACTACAAGTTTCCACACCCTGGAAGTTTCCATGGCAGTTGCAGAGGGAGGAACTTTGACCTGTTGTCACCAAATTGCTGGCTGTTGGCCGCATTAGCGGGGTGGCAGCTTACAAGAGGTGGTTTTCTATGTAAAACACGTCCGTGCAACAACTTGGCCACATGGCAGGTGGCTGCATAAGAGGGGGACCACTGTAATAAAGAAGAAGATTAACGCCGCTGGGGGCATTATTCCTAATGGAGAGGCACATGGCATGCACGATGCCAACGCTGCATGCCAGGGGCACCAAAAATTACTGGACCGACATTTTATATACTGTCATTTGAATCAAACTTTAGACAAACTCACCAAGTGAGCGTGGCAAAAGTGGGCTTTGTCATGCACACATGCGGACCAGTCATGCATGCACATACGTAAACACATGTCCACTAGGAATCGCTGAATGCCAGCCTCTTAATTGTTCAAAGACATGTTCAATTCAGGCTACATTTACACATACCCAGGTAAGTGTCATGACATCTATAAATAGATTCTACCCAGGTACTTTTTGCTCTGGATAGGCCTTTCATTTACACATACTCGGGTAGTACCTGGGTACATTTTGGGCATTACCCGGAAACCTATCTGGATACTTGCTACCTGGGTATCCTATCCAGATACTTGGTACCCGGGTAGCAATATTCGGATCATTTGGTGCTGTGTAAACAGGGTACCTGGGTACTTTGTCAGATATCTGAGCATCATTTCTATGGTGATAAAAATGGTCCCAGGCATTCAAATTGATTATTTTCACTTTTGAAGAGCTTTCACCTTCAAAGGACTTGTTTCTGTGACAGTGTGAATATGAATACCCTTCAATGAAGATGGATCGTGGTGTTGCTCAGTCTGCTTTCCAGCTCGCTAGCAGCGCAGTTGCACACCCTATTAAGGTGCAGGAAAGCTTTTCTAGGTGATGTTTGGATCTGAGCCAGATGTTCCTCGTGCTTAAATCTGCACAACATTACTTGAGCTTTGTTATCACAATGTCCTTTGTGGTATTTTTCTGATGTGGAAAACACTTCCCCGATTCTGTGCAGTCCTCTTCCAATAGTACATTGTCTATATAAAGCTGGAGAATGTCCCCATATTTTGTTTGCACCGACTCCCAGTCGGAGCCCTCTAGAGCTTTTTGGGCCTTGTAGTCGACCACAGACGACAGCAACAGCTCAGTCTTGTTGTCCCAAAGGAAGACCTCTGATCTTGCCTTCTTCTCCTTCCCTTTCGAATTTACAGCTCTACCCGGCTCAGGTTGCGGAGAGTCACTCCGCATTCTCACTTGCTCATCAGTAGTCTGGCTACTCATGTCGACTATAGTACACTTTAAACAGATGGGAAGAATTTACAAACTTATAGGACGAACAGAAGCCGAAACATGAGCTAGATAAGCTAGATATCAATGTCGCATTATCGCTGCCCAAATAACGAACTTCATGTCCTCGAAACTATGGAAACTCAGCCAAATCACATGGGAGTATGCCATTTATGAATGTTTCTGCTATATACGTGTAAACACTCCAAATTATCCGGAAACTTTTCTCCTTGGATATGTGTAACGCTTCCAACTTATCCGGATAGAATCTATTTATAGATGTCATGACAGCCTTCTCCAACTTACCCAGGTATGTGTAAACAAAACCTCAAATGACAATGGCGGAACATCCCTACGTGTTTCCATGATTTCACAGTCCTCGCTCCCAGGCAGAAAGTCCACATTAAAATAAAACATGGAATTACATATGGCAAGACCTCTCTAATACAGTGGATTCAGTTTTTTTTGGACAAAACTTTGAACAAGCCCACCAAAAAACCCTTTTTGCATAAAAATAAAATTCTCTCAGCTGAAAATCCCCCTTCATTCCTCTATTCCCCAATTTCATTTAGGAGAGAATTAAGTGGTCGGTTGGTCGAAAAAAGCAACAAACCCCTTTTGGGGGGCATTTTGGGTACAAATTGATGTCATCAGCCTACCTTTTGGCAAGTTGGCATGGTGACCAGTTGTCGTGAAGGAAGCCTTTGGCATGCAACTGCACAGGCAATGCCTTGTCGAACAGATCCTGGAGTGCACCACACTAGATTCAGGCTTGCAGTTTCGATTCAGTTACATTGCAATGTCAAAGTCGATTGAGGGTGTTCTTGGAGGCCACTGCCCAGCGTTTTGCACAGCAGGATATTTGCAGTGTTGTCCTGGAAGTGCACAGTGTCTGCTTGAGGGCGCAGTTCGAAAGCTCCGTCTCTGTAGGTGACAAGGTGTTTTGTTGGCTCAAACTCAATGATCGAGCTCGTCTGGGCTGATGCATCAGTGTACATTGGTCCAGTGATCAGGAACTGGCTGGTCACGTTGCAGCTGAGAAAGGATACTGCTTGGTCCCTTTTTTCAGAGACAGCAAGTTCTTCCTCTACCACTGGTGGGTAATCCTGAGCGAGAAGTGTTTAAATGTCTCTGAGGGCAGTTGTTGTCGATGTCACTGCTCATGGGAGACGTTTGGTTGATTTTTCAGTGAAATAGTGATGCCTGTGACAAGGCATGGCTCTTGGTCACAAAGGTCATGCCTAATGAGAGGTTCTGTGGTGTGCCACTCAACTGCAATGGACACAGAAGTCAAGCAGTTTTTGGATGTTGCTCGTACAGAGCACTTGATGGAAATCAAAACCGTATGTACATAAGATTACCTTCTTTCACATTAGATGTTTCCTGCATTTACTTCTTTTCTCTTCTCTTCTATTTCCCTTCTCAGCATTTTCAAGCTGTCCAACCATTCCGATGGGCTGTGGCTGTGGTACCAGAACAACCCAAAAGTGATAATGAGCCGCCCTCTCAAAAGAGTCAAGTCTGATAAATTGTTTACTTGATGCACCCATCATGATGTACAGTATTGCAGTTGTGGTCATGATGACCAGGTGTACAGGGGTTGAGCAAATGCAAGGTTTACAGTTGCAGGTCATTGCCAATAAAAGAGTTAGTGAATGTTGAAGAATGTAACATCTTTTTAACATGTAACATCTTTTTTTGTAACATCTTTTTTAACATAGTTTTCTTAGTGGATGTTGAAGAATGTAACATCTTATTTTGGTGCAGTACAATACAACTCAGTATCAGAGAAGAAACAATTGTACAATATTCTTTCATTGAACTGATTGTTACAGGTAAAAAAAACAATGAAAGAAGTAAGAGACTGCTGAGAAAAACAGAATCAAAAAGGAAAGTAGCAAGAGAAAAACTGAGGGAGCAACTGATTGAGTGCACCATGCTTAAAACTGAGGTTCTGCGGAGCTCCAGAGTGAGAGAGAGAGAGGGGAAGCGTACAGCAAAACTTGCAGGAGAAATAAGCTTGCACAGGTAAGAAAGAAGCAACTATGCTGCAGCTAGTACATAGTTAAAGGAGAACGAAATACACAGGTGCAGCCATGGCCTTCTGAACATTGCTTTAAAAAAAAACCAAACCAAATAAGAGAAGGAATGTAAAAAAAGGTAAGAAAAAAACAATAACCCAAGCACGATGTTCCTAAAAAAGAATTAGTTACACAAGCAGATATTTACGGGGTGCTGTACGCCAATGTGATTTGTACCTCTTCACCTCTGCTTCAGCAGCAATCACCATATGTCCCTCTCTGTAAGCTTGCATGAAACTTCTTGCTTTCCTGAAAAACATCCCGATTGTCAACGGCGGCACGTTTAAGAAGGCTTGTAAACTGTTCTGGTGCAAACTCTCAAGGGAGTAGTTGTAGCACGACCAAAGGTTGAACTTGCCATGGACCCCACAAAAGCTCAATTGCTGAACACTCGCAATGGTACTTTGCTTCGAATATGCATTCATGGCCCCTGCCCTCAATTTTTTCTTCAATCATGGTTTTTGCCCCTTGAAAGTCCGGGCACTACTCCAGCCGTGCCACCATGGACATTTCTTTGTTTTTGTCCTTCCGCCGTTCAGGGTCATTCCCTCCATGTACAGGCCACGCTCCCAAAGCACTTGCTCAGCGCCCTTAGCCTGGCCAGCAATGGCTGGTTTGTCTGCAGCAAGTACAACATCTCCCTCCTGGAACACTAGATGCTGGGTTGTGCCTGCTCCCAGCAAAGGGGCGCCTTCCTCCCAAAGGATTGTCGTCGAGCACATCAGAGGCTGCTTGCCACCAGGGTCCCTGTTCATATGGCTTGGGATGAGCACATCTGGTGGATAGCGGTGGTGGCCACTGCTCCAATTGAACAGGAAGGCAAACTGGACATGTGGAAACATGTGCTCCAGCAGGTCCATCATGTCCTCTGTCTGCTGCAGCATCTTTTCTGAATTCCACCAGCCCTTGGTGACGTAGTTCACTTGCTTCAGGCAGCAGTATTTGTTGAGAGGAGGTTTACCTGCTGTAGCACACTTAAGGTTGATCTGTGTCAGCTGTGGTGCTGTCAGTACTGGGATACCAACCTCCTCTGCCAGGAAACTGCTAAACATAAGTCCGCGGCCATAGGTTTTTCTCAATAACATCCTCATGTCACCGATTCCCAAAAAGGACTTATGACAGTCGAACTGTCTGACAATTGTCTCGTCTTGGACAAATAACATCACCGGCCTTTCACAGGGTGCCATCTGTGAGGGGTTCAGATGCCCACCAAAAGAACTGAGGGTGGTCCTATCTAGATGGCCTTCATCATCGGCCTCACCCCAGAGAAACTCATCTACGTGCTCATACTTGATTCCATCTCCATCCTTCACATCAACGTAGTGGTGGCTCCTGCACTCCACTTCTGCCATTTTTGGCAAGAAAACAGTGTTTCTGTATTGAACAACATCTGCTCGATCGTGACCATCCACATAGACTCCCTTCTTAGCCTTCTTGTACTTACAGCCCAACTTTTGCAACTACACATACGCTGTAGTACGGCCAATCTTCAGTTGGTTATCCGGCCCTTTGACTTTTGGAAGCAAGTGACCATTAATCCCCTTGTGAAAGCCGTCCACTGTCAAGTTCTGTTCTCCAGCCCCAGAGCGAATCAAGTGCTGTCTGATGTAGGCAATGGCCTCCTCCTTCACATCCTCACTTTCTAACAGCCAACAGGACAGATCATCCTGCCCCTGCTCATCCTTCAGCATCATCTTTCTGTTAGTGATCTTGAAAAGCCTCACCCAATCCCAGATTGTTTTCAACGAAATCCCTGCGTGATCAGCTGTCAACTGCAGACTGTAGGCCTTGGATGTGAGATTGCGTTTCATCAGCTGAAAATATAAAGCTAGGCTTGTCAACTGGGTGCTGGGTTTCAACTGGTGATTCTGAGACAAGCTAGACTGACTTCTTAAGGAGCTGAGCTGCTCAAGGCAGTCCTTCTCCAAACTCTCCCACTCTGAGCTCCTGGACTCTTCCTCTCTCCTGGCCTCCTCTATCATGCGCAGCACCCGCAGCTCATCATAGTGCTGCCTTCAATGGTGTCAATCTGCCTTGGCATGTCGCCAATTCCGGTTGACTTGAGGGCTGGAAAGGCAAGAACAGGAAGATGAAGCATTGTCGCAGGCGGAGAAACGTTCTCGACAACCCCACTGAGCCTTGTCCTTTTTTTCTTCACTGGCCAACCAGCACTGTCTCGCCTCCCACCACGCTTGGGAAGTGAGATGGTTTTGGCCTCTGGCTGATTTGTCAAATCAGCTAAAGGATCCATAAGAACATCAAGATCCAGAAGAAGCACTGCTCATCCACTTCAGCTCGTCTTTCTGGCACCTGACAAAGTTTGATCACAATCTGAATGCGACGACAGGCGAAGGTTGCAGTTTCAATCTGGTGGATTACACAAACAGTATAAAGCGGGCGCAGGGTGGCACCGTTGCCTGGATACTTCTTGGTTAAGGAAGGTGTCAACTTGGTCACCTCTTTTATAAGCTTTTCTCAATGAACTTTATTTTTTTTTCAGAAACCCACTTAATCTTATCAAAACAAGATTTCCCGATGCAGACTCCACTTGTGAGAATGTCGTTTACTGAAAAGTAGTGCACTTGATAGGGCCCTTCGGCAGTTTAGTGGTAATAGTGAAATTAAAATTACCCTTTCCACTCAGAAAATTCTGCATTGGAAGACACTGGGGAATAGAGGAAGCCAAACCCAGTCAATATTGACAGTCTCATGAAAATTGATCAGTAAAAATTTTTATTTTTCAAAATTTTGTCCAAAAAAAACTGAATCCACTGTAGTGTCGTTTCACTTGAACCCACCGAAGTCCGTGAGCCAAAAGCAGGCTTTGGCATGCTTACTAGCAGCGCGGACCGATCATGCGCGTGCACATATACTAGTCACATGTATCATGTCGGGCACAAGACCTACAGGCCGCGTCTCACAATGCATACAAAGTCGGACCACCCTAAAGTATGTGCCTGATTTGATAACCCGGTGATCAAATTTTAAATGGCGTCCAACTGACGCCTCCCAGTCCTGCGAAAGTTTGAGTTTGTTCTTTTGGCTGTCATGTCGGGCGAAGAAGGGATGCTTTCTCCTTGGGAGCAAGTCTGGGAGAACAGTGCAAGGCAGCTTCTGTCGCTGGGCTCCACGTGCGATAGGGTGCTAGTCAGACTGCATGATGGAGTTGTCAGGTGCCTTCAGACGAAGGCCTTGAGAGCTGCTTGGAAGGGCGAACTGCGCCTGATGGTGATGAAGGAAGTGTGGGATCTCCTTCAGCCCGAATTTATGGCTGCTGGGGCAAAGGTGCGAGAAGGCAACAGCTCTGTAGATGTTGTGTTTGTGTCTCGGGAGTGTGTGCTTCGCGTGTTCTTCGGTGATTGTCTTGTTCGTGGTGGGTCTTCGTTTGGTGTATGATGTAGTGTACTGTTTCGTCAGTTTTGCAGTGGTTGTCAATGTGATGTCATTGTTGGTGAAGAGTTTCCTTTCTTGTTGTGTTATTTTACTACGAGGGAAGAGTTACGTGTATATTATTCGTGGGGGTGTGTGAATAGCATTGGTATTGTGGTTACTTGATTGTGAACATTGCATGTTATTTGTTGATGTTGTATATACATAGTGTTCACGTGGCTGTGTGTTTGTTTGAAGTTGTGTACACATGTCGTGGAAGAAATAAAAAGGAAAATTAATAAAAAAATGAAAACAGTAAATGAACATGCTGTGTCAAGGTCTATGGTGTGTTTTGTAGTGTATGTCAGAAGTGTTTAGATCTATGGTATGCTGTTCTCGGTTTAGCCTCTTCAGTGCCTCTAGCCTGGCTCCCAGCCTCGGGTGAGATTCACATCTCTGGAGCCGTGTAATACCATTTCATGGACTTCGCTCGCACAGTCATTTCTCTAGTAAGTTGGCTCTGAATCAGGCTGTCGTATTTCTCTTCTACAAGTGCTGACTGTTATGTTTTTTCTTTCATACAGGTATTATAACATTTCCTGTCCT
>JAOWAW010133424.1:0-10396 GCA_028565695.1 Nicola tetela
CCAGAACACACCACAAGCGGTGTTGTATTGTCAACGTTTTGGCTCAAGGGCTTTATCAGGGTGAAGGGATTAATTCATAGAACAGACTTATACCTGTCTGTCTGTCTGTCTCTGTACCCTGTCTGTGTCTCGCTGTCCTCTCTCTCTCTCTCCCTCTCTCTCTCTCTCTCTCTGTCTGTCTGTCTCTCTCTCTCTCTCTCTCTCTCTCTCTCTCTCTCTCATTTTCTCTCTATCATCTGAGAATTAGTTTGTCCCAATACTAGTCATGGATACCCAAGCTTGTAGACGGGATTTTTAGTGCATGACCGGCAGGGTCATGTTCACATTAATATCCAACCACATCAATCAACCACAAAGGAAACCTACAGGGCGGGAAGGTAAGCTTAGGCAAACATAGAGGCACAGCAATGTCACCTTAGGGACCGTCCGTAATTATAGATGTTCTTTGAAATTCCGACCCTGAGCCGGAAGGGGAGGGAGGGGTCAGAACCCGTGCCGAATTTAAAAAATCGATCTTTCAGTACAAGAATCAACATCGGAAACTTCTTCCTTGGCCAAGACTGCATGCCAGATCGGCTTCGACAAACGACGTCCGCGCCTGTTGTCAGCAGTGCGTCGTCGACACGATCTGTTTAATTAATCTATACTAGTTGGGGCGGTACAACCAAGATAAAGTACAACATATGTACATGTGAATAATTGTTGTGGTGCCTGAGGCTGGCTAACCTGGAGTACTACTGTAACATGTGCATGTGGTGATCGCGCGAGTCCCCTGACTCCACTCCTGCGTTTTCAGCCTCCCTAGTCATAACGACAACTCTTTTCAAGTGTTCTGGTATCAATTTTGTTTATGTGACGAATAGAAGGGGGAGGGAGGGGTCAAAGAAAATTTGTACTGAGGCCGGAATTTAAAAAGCATCGATAATTGTGGACGGCCCCTTACGATAAAAACATACGTTCGGCCTTTGAAAACACCAACGAAATCGGCCGTTCGGTGAACGCCGAGAGAAAGAAAGGAAAATATCTTGTCAGTCAATTCGTTGTCTCTAACTAACGGGATTAAAGCTGTCAACTAAGGCGCACAGTCCGAACAACGAAGACCTCGAGTGTCACTGTTCACGCTAAGAACCTAGCTATAGGGAAAGCCGCCTGTAGCCGGCTTGGCGGCTCAGCCGCGAAAAACATGTAGTTGGACCAGCTGCCACAACATTAATCTCGACATGGAGTTCTTGACGTAGTGATGGTGTACACTGTACCACTGCTTTAACCGCATTATACCAACATGGCGCTTCAGTAGGGTCGCTATCCATACTGCACTAGTCCATTCTATAGATAATGTGCTTTCTTTCAACTGCTTGTACAGTTTAGTTTGGACAGCGCATTGAGATGCACACTTGTGCTCCGGCGTTTCCGTTCAGCGGTGAGCATGGGGACAAATGGCCTCGACGACGTTCTTGCTTTGAGCCTTTGCTGAAAAGCAGCTCACGATATCACTATGGCAGGAGCGGCTGCTGAATCGCTGACAAAATTTTTCGACGTAGAGCGTTTGCCATGTAGCGCCGAAGTCGTACATGGCTACCGTGGATGGAAGGCTGAAGACGCACTGAGCAAAGGAACAATACTGACCCTGCTTTATCTTCTCCGCCAGCCTGCCGTTTCGTTGTCGGACGACACCTCCCACCAATTCACCGAGACGCTAACGTTCGACAAATGTCGCTTCAATCTCCTGCCAGAAGATGAAGCGTTCGACAACAAAATGTACCTTCGTGTCGAGGACGTAATGCGTCTTCAACGTCGTCCACGCTTCGTACGTGTTCTCCAAGGATATGCCTACGATTCAGGACGTGGAGAAGAAGACGAAGCCCTTGCACGAGGACAAATCCTACAAGTTACCAACAAGACCGTTGGGACGCGCAATGGGCGATTGGCTCTTTGGTACCTTGTCTCTGAGCAAACCGCCGAGCTTGTACCCATCCGTCTACCGTTTAGTGTAGAAGGACACTTCACGCCGACCCTCGACGATAATGCTTACCTTCTAAGCGAACTGATCGGCAAAGCGTACGAAAACAAGCTCTACATGTCATTTCCATTTCGTGTACGCATCGCCAGCGGCGGAAACCTTAATAAGGACGTGGGCGACTCCGGCGTGGAAAAGAAGTTGACGGTCGTTTCCTTAGCGGAAGAGCAATTCTTGGTGGCTTCCGACGGAGAGCAACTGATACGAATGCAGGCCAACCTGAACGTCACGCTGAAAATGATTCCGATGTCGGACGTCGATCTGTGCTCAGCCGTGCGTCTGTTGGCGGAGCAGGTCAACCATGAATCCATCCAGACAGTGGGGCCACCGGCACCGGCCTCGTTAGGCGCCATCCTTGCCGCCAACACTGTTCGCCCGACACTACCGCCACGCAGCCAAGTCGGAAAGGCAGGACGCGGAGGAAAGGGCGATGACAACGAATACTCGTACATTTATTCGTACGTCGAGGTGGGTAAGCCTCGCGGTTTAACGAGGAACCGGCATAAGCGAGAGACGCTCCATAGCTACACAGAACCGGAACCAGACCTTCCACCACCTCCAGATGATATGCTTGTAGCAGAGAAGGGCTTGTCGTATTGTGACGCCAAATACCCGCTGGAAAAAAAGAAGCCCGAGTATGACTCGCCCATCACAAAGCAAGACGAGCGATACGTCGAGTTAAAACGAAAAGAGAAGGCACGACCTCTTCCGGTGTCGCCGAAACCAAACAAAAAACCTGTCAACTCACCAACTGGCGGAAACACACCGCCAATTGCTCCCAGAGAGAGGTCGCCGAGTCCTAGTGTGAATACGCATGCACACCGACTTCCACAACCGAAGCTACCTAGCCATGCCCGAGATGGCAAGCCGACGCCTGAAGTACCTCGCTCTGTAATGCCGTTACTATCTCAACGAAGCGTGGATGCGTCCACTTGCCCATCGCCAGACCAGGCCGACGTTGAGGTTAAACAGGCGAAACAAGAAGTGGTCGAGTTGAGAGCACGCTGCCTACAGCTGGAAAATGAGAAGATTGCTTTGCAAAAGGAGCTAAATCGCCTGAAATCGGGCACGCCGAGCATAGCGTTTTCCAACCTAACTAGCCGTCAGGTGTCCGACATGCTCAAGGACAAGGGCTTAGGACAGTATGCACAGGCCTTTTTCACGGAAGACGTCGACGGTTCGCTTCTGCCGCTCTTAGACGAAGAAACATTGGCCGTGAGCCTTGGGGTTCAAAACCGTCTCCACCGACTGAAAATCCTGCAGCTGGCTGAGAATTCGAAGAAGGATGAATACGTGACGTTATACTAGTAGCACTTGGCTGTACAAAGAACGAAAGGACGAGCCTATCATGAGCGTTGATGATAATCAAGAAGAACGTGTAAACACTGCGCTGCCGTTGATTGCTCTTCCACAGCTATGCATATATAAAACTGCCTCGTGTAAATGCGTTTCAGGCAGAGATTACCAAAGCAATTGCGCTCAGTAAGATTTTTTTGTTTTAATAATTACTTGAAGAATTTTTATTTTATTTCATTTCCAAAACCTCTGTAAGTAGACTTCGGTGTTACACCTTGGTTGACTAGTTAAGTTCTTGAAGTATTTTCCAGTACTGAGAGCGCCTTTGACCTTTCGCTATTACTGGTATACTGTGCCTACCTTGATTTTCAGTCCAGGGGATAAACTGAAATGCTCGCTATTCTAAGTCAAGATCTTCAGTATTATAGCCAATAACCTTCTTTCTGGCCTTCGATTTATCTCGGGCTTGACTCGAAGTCAAAGTTGATTTTTGATTCACCTTACAAGAACCGCTGTCGACCCTAACATTAATGTCACCAACCCAATGTGAATGTCGGAACATGATTCTTGGTGATCATGATAAGTAACTGTAGCATGAGGTCAGGGTAACCTATGTGCACGATTTAGAGGGTATAATAATGTTGCGTGGAGACTCATTCGTATTTTATTACAATTCTCTGAAAATGAGATATTCGTGAACATAGGCTACAGTATCACATAAATCACACATAGCCTTAGCAGAGCGTGGAACGACAGCGCTAACTGAGAGACAGCTTAATAGGTGACGGCGGTTCCTATTTCAATTCAGCATAATATTATAATTCTCACTAAATGTGTGAATCGGTGTCCAGTGGGTCATTCCGTAGTCTATAGTCAATAGCGTTAAAGGAGAACAAGGCATGCATCCGCATTACGGCAGTTATGCCTGGAAATCATTCCATGCGCAAACGTTAACAGGCTGCGATGGCGCCGGGCTCCAAGACTACGACCGTTTTAATCGACTGCCAGTTATAGCGCCTTGCCCACAGAGAGGTGGAAAATTTGTTCTAGCGACCGATCTTGACGTGTCAGAGCAGCGATGGGGACACTCTTGATTCCTGGTTACAGAATGTAAGAGACATAATTATTCAGTTGATCGCTCAGCTCTACCTGACTTGTGCTTTTGCTTCCGAGTGGTTTGATATCTCGTTCATCATACACTTCACTGCCACACCACAGTAATGAAATCGCGTCAATGACGGCTCGCTCAGCTGCAACAACTAGTACTGCAGCGACGGCGGCAGTAGCTACACGATTTTCAATCTGCTAAGGCCTAATTCGAGGCGTCCTGAGCTTCTGCGCAGTAGTACGTCGGGATCGGGCATCCATGGAAATCAGCAACCTCTTAAAGAAAGCAAAGACTTAGAACTTGTGGACTGCCACAGCTGGGACGAAGGCATCTGTACGTCAAGGAGAGAACGGGGTAAAGGGCTTAGGGACACACACACACACAGAGTGAGAGAGAGAGAGAGAGAGAGAGAGAGAGAGAGAGAGAGAGAGAGAGAGAGAGAGAGAGAGAGAGAGAGAGAGCAGCTGTCAATGTGGTTTAGGGCCGAAATACTGAAGTAGAGTTATTATATTTTTCGTATAAAACATTAGGTTAATTCCAGGTAAGCATTTGATACTAACGATATGCCTGTCGCGAAACACGTGACCACATAAAATAGACAAAGAAATCTAATTTCAGAGGGAGTTGTTTGCCTGAAGAATTCTGGAGTGTGGCGGAAATAATGAGAATTGTGAAAAGTGGAGAACTACGCGTGATCATTAAGTTGCCGGCACCGTCGGCATTGCGTAATGGACACAGACATATATATCGACCGTTGTGCACAGACACGGAAACGGAAGGTGTTAATATTCTCGACAGCAAATCTTTCTTCCAAGCGTGAACTAAAAGCTGAAGAGAAAAGATAACGCAAACTTCTTTCTATTCTCCACTATAGTTTTATCATTTTTTACGACGTTTTGACCTCGAGACTGAGGCCTCCGTCAGGTCTTTTTTTTTGCACTGCCTTAGGCCAACTGGTACGGAGTCTCTGGCCGAAGTTTCTATCCGAAAATGCTATACTCGACCCCCTACCATTCTTGTTTCCCCAGCGTTTGTATGGATCTCCGCGACCGATCGCTGTGTAGAGCTAGCTAACTGCTGAATCTACTATGAGCTCTGCCGCGCGCCCGATGGTGTCGCGTCGCAGCTAGCTAGCTCTGCAGCTGCTCTGCAGTTAGCCCAGGTGTCTGTGGATACGATGGGACCAATCAACGCCGAGGAATAAAATCGCAGCTAAAATTCAGGAAACGGCCAGGAACTCCATACCAGCTGGCCTAAGGAAACGTCGTAAAAGCGATAAAACTACGCCGGAGAAATAAAGATATTTGTGTGAATGGATAAACTCAGCAAGAAGTCTTACAAAATCAATAACGTTAACGATGAGCTAATGTTACAACCTAGCCTACTACAGAGGCAGAAACATGAAGGTACTGAGGAACAGAGGGAATCTAGAGCTGAGGAAGACATTTAATTAACCCTATCCAGGCCAAGCCTTTTTGAACTCCAAAGTCCAGGGGACACATTGTGCCTCTCCCAACCCAAATATGAAAAACCAAGTTTAGCCTGTTCTGAGGCAACGAACCTAGGTTTTTCTGAAAGCTTATCAAGATCTGACAGTATTTGAGCAAAACTTGTTGCCATTGTGATGTTGTTTGACGATGTAAGGTAGATGAAATCACTTTATGATTAGAACATTAGTGTTGGGCATAGTGTGTGTGGGCATAGGATATATTAGCATTTTGTTTCAGAAGAAGTCAACGAGAACAGCCTTTTATGCTTCATTGAACAACTCTTGTATGTTTTGGGAGAGAACATGCAGGAATCTCATCAAACCTCCAGGAACTTCATTCAGAAGTCAACACACGTGCACGTAAACAAGATTTTATTGGTTGCCATGGCAACCTGAAGTGCAACCAGACGGTTGAAAATGCCTTTTTCAGAGGGAGAAATACGTATGGGATAAGCCAGGAAGTACCAGCATTGAATTCGAACTTGCTTAGGAAATACAACCCGAATATAAACAGGGGGGGGGGGGGCACAATGTGCCCCCTGGCCTGGATAGGGTTAAGTCTACTCAAGACTGACAAACAGTTTGAACGGACACATGCGCAGAAACAACCACAGACCGTGAATCAAAGTGGTATCCACTTACTAGGCTATAGTCTGGTGCGGATAGCCCTTGACTTTTCAGGTATAAATTTACCTCTGACTCTGGGAAGCAATCCATCCCGGACTAGCAGGAATGGCTTCCTTCATTCTGAATGTTTTTTTCGAAAGGGATTTACCGTCTCGACCAAATATAGTCGAGAATTCAAAGCAGTTGGACAATATAATGATTCTTCTCGTGACCTGTTTCATCTTGCATCCGACGTTGAAACAAAAAGGCGCGCTGAGAATTTATCAGGGTCATCCCCACGTACTCTAGTTTATAGAATGAGAACAGGTTTTACATTTCACGAAGTCTACTAATAATAAAGTTGTTCTTCAGCACAAGCACATTGTGAATATCGAAGGAAAATGACGTTTCGACGGGGTTCCTCAGCCTTCATCTGGAGTTTTCTTTTGAAAGAAAAACTGCTCCTATGGGTACCGGGCCCGGCGTAACCCGGATTCGTCGAGTCCGATCTAATCTCTGTTTTGCCTTCTTAGTCTAATAATGGTCACAGGCTTCAGCTACATGTACATGTTTCGGGCCGAACGTGTCTACACGTTTGTGAGTGTATGTGTTCGATGGCAGGAAACCTGTGCGCCTTCCTGGAGTGGTCCGGTGACTGACTCTACACGCACTTAGCACAGCATGCACCTGTATGGCCGCGCTCACACGGCGTTTCGATCGTAACATAGGATGTGCGTACCCCCAAGAACGGTCAGCTAGGTGTCGTGGATCATACTCAGCCACTCATGTTCGTGTAGGCGTATGAGTAGCCCAGCCTGGTCCTCATCCCGATCTGTTTGACAGCGAGAGGTACGAAAAGTCACAACAGTAAGCTAAGGGAATCTCACAAGTCCCTGATCTTAACAATTATTAAGTCTTTACGATACGTGTGAAGCAGCCAAGCCAGCCAAAGCGTACTGATGAACTGTTTTTTTCCACGACATGCAATGACGATAGGAATTAAGATCTTAAGAGAACATCACTCACACCAACAACAAGTGAACCTTGTTGAGGACTTGCGAGTCGACTACATACGAAAAGGTTGCAAACTGCCGCGCGTCTATTGCACATTGGAAGACCTTGGGCCGGTCCACTTAAGCTTCTCCGCTCATGATGTTCAAGTTATTGTAACCTAAGCTTATTGGTCAGAGTAATCGGATCGTTGAGTAAATTGTTTCTGCAAACTCGGATAGAGGCTACTGTCTAGTCCAGCGAAAGTGGCACTGGCTTCAAGAATCAGTCGTTATACTCTACTGCTTTGCTCAATTAGACCAGAAAGTGTTTATGTTGCATCGAATAAGCAAGCCCAGTGGCTAATGGGGATTGTGGTTTTTCTCTTCACCTTCACTTTTAACCTGTACTGAAGCGTCTTTAGGCTTTATTTTAAAGTGCAGGCATTTAACTTTGACAATTAATGGTTCTACTCTGGGATTGGTGGCTGAAAGACGCGCATGCATCGGTACCGAGAGCTTGCATGGTCTTGTGGTCCTTTAAGATACACACCAGGTATAATTTTCTGATAATGCGGACTATAAATGTTTGGCTTTAGCAAAATTTGAATTTGTTCTTTCTTTTCGTTGACAGACTGGTGTGGTATTTGTGGCAAAACGCTCTTTTTCACGTTGTCATCCCTGTAGCTACAGCCCTAGCAGTACTTCTCATCTGGCAAAGTCGGAGATGATTATCACCAGCATTCGCCGCCAAAAGTGAAGGCTGAAACGATTTCCTTTCCTGCTAAGGTGCTCCAAACGCAAAGAACCCTTCGCCCCGCTCACATCCAGAATGCAGAGGACTACGTTGTATGGAGAAGTGAATCACTCTTTGGAGAAGACATCGTTTATTTTTAATCTGGAACTGAGGATAAAGAAGGAAGAACAAGCTTTAATTAAAGAAAGCGTAAAAGTGCAAGAGACACCATCCTTAGAGCTCACTTGAACACTCGAAAGTCCTTCCTACAAATGGCCCCAAATTCTTGAGCGGATGTTTGAAAAATCTGGTTGCAGATGTGTAAAAACACAACCGTCTGTTGTCCTCATTATCAGCAACTCCGGAACAGGAAAAATCTTCACATTTCGTCAAATGCTTCCTTTCTTCTGGTAAACTGCATCCTGTATCATAACATGTTCCATTTTGTGTTAACAGCTTATCTCGGTTACCCCATGGTACAAAGCGTACAGAACTTACAAGATATGCTGTTCTCACGTGTTGGAGCAGACCTGCCAAAGAATGTGAGAAGGGCAGCTTATCGTTACGTGGCTAACCATTGATCGCGTGTGTTCCTTGTTCTTGATGCGTTTGATGAATACCTAGGTAGACTGTCTCCCCTCCTTAAGCGTATTGCTCAAGGGGATGGTTTACCAGGCTTGAAAACAATCATTACCACAAGGAATTGTTTTCACGACCCTCGCATTCACCAATGTGATTACTAACTTCCTAGCCAAAGTTTTCACAACCAGCTTCAGTTTTGTTCCAACGGTGAAGATTATTTGTTTCTCCAAGGCCTTCATACCACTCAAACCTGGCACATCCGTCCTGTAAACCAAGGGTACGAATGTCCCTCGACGCCTCGCCTACCCCCTACACTAGCCAAGGGTATGACGCTTGTGTTCGTAGTGTAACTATCGGCCAAGATTGTTCAGGATGCCTCTTATATGGAGGCGACGAGCTAAGCGCTGAAGCGAGGCTGACATTCAACTCCTTGCAGCGGCCGTGAAAGAAAGAAAGCGGACAAAAGTAGCAAGGCCGTGGTGAAGAGAGGCTATGAGAGGGACGAGTTCCTTGTTAAGGGAGGGCCAGGGATCTGGGTGGGGTGAGGGGAAGATAAGCGACGAGCTGAAGTATGGGAAGATACTTGTAGTAGAAGAAGAAAGAAAAATAGTGACAGTGCTAAAGGCATTGGCAGGGTGGGTCGAGTATGCAGGTATGAGTAACTGGGCATTGAGTATAATAGTACGAGACAGACGGGACGGAGATACTACAATTTAAACTGACAGACAAAGAGAGTAAAAGTGGGTAGAATCCGAGGTGGGTGTGGGGACATGAGAAGAATTATACATAGAGAGGAAATAGAAAGATAGATAGAGAAAGAGAGAAAGAGAAAGAGAGAGAGAGAGAGAGAGAGAGAGAGAGAGTGAGAGAGAGAGAGAGAGAGTAGTTTCAGCGTACAGAAGAGTAGCGGGCGACAGGTAGAGATCAACGGGTGGAGAAGACAGCGGTGGGGGTGACACAGAAGAAACAGCAGAAGCGGTTGAGCGGAGTGCAGGTGACAAGAGCGGTGGTGGTGACGGCAGAAGCTGAAGCTTAATCGCGAAGGTAAAGAAGGCTGGCGGGACAGTGGTTGATGTCAGAAGGAAGAAGAAGCTGAAGTTGATGAAGAAGTGGCAGAGATGGCTTGATAGGAGGACTCAAATAGGTCAGTAGATTACCCAATCCCGGAGAGGTGCAGAGGGCTCAGTAGGTAGAGAAAGGCGGGTTCGGAAAACGGTAGCTAAGCAGGAGATTACTATGAAAAGGAGAATATTACCTCAAACTATGACAGGGACAGGAAAACGCATACGGTGGATTAGGTAGAAGGATGCAAATTTGCAAGAGGCTGGGGAAAAGCCAAAACTTCCCCCACCGTCACAAGAATAAGCACGATACTTAAGAAGTGGCAGAGATGGCTTGATGGGAGGACTCAAATAGGTCAGTAGATTACCCAATCCCGCAGAGGTGCAGAGGGTTCAGTAGTTAAAGGAAGGCGGGATCGGAAAACAGTAGCTAAACAGGAGATTACTATGAAAAGGAGAATATTACCTCAAACTATGACAGGGACAGGAAAACGCATACGGTGGATTAGGTA
>JAOWAW010133435.1:0-11376 GCA_028565695.1 Nicola tetela
TCTCTCTCTCTCTCTCTCTCTCTCTCTCTCTCTCTCTCTCTCTCTCTCTCTCTCTCTCTCTCTCTCTCTGTCCCCCCTCTCTCTCCCTTTCTCTCTCTCTCCCGCCGTTTTCACTAACCACCACGTTAATCGTATTGCATATAGAATTCCATTACCAATTAGCGACGAACACTTATAAAGCCTGTTGATTTCATATAAGTCCATGAGAGTGGGAGCCCAGCGCTGTCCGAGAACTACTCCGCTTTGCGAATTTTTGGGCACCAATGTAAGAGGAGCGCCTGGCTTTTTGTACTCCCAACCTGCAAGAAGACGGCAGAGGAGAAGGCATGCGCGGAGTTTGCCCATGAAGCTTGAAGGAGTTACTTCTCAAATATCTTCAGATTCGTCATCACCCAGTCCTAGGTTCTATGTTTCTTAAGCTCTTGATAGACTTCTCCAACAGATCTCTTCTCACTTCTTATCTCTTAGAACAGGCACAGTACAGGCACGGAGATCAGCCTGTCCATTATACGGCATGCATGTGCATAAGGGAGTTAATTGACTTTCTAGTTTGTTGTTGTTCTTGTTGTGTTGATCATAGGTTGTGTATAGTTTCATTGCCAACACATCAACGTGTGCTAACGTCTTACCAGAATAGTGCATAACTGACTCAAGGTCGTATTCCGTGCTCAAATCGTCGGCCAGCTGTTGCTTTTTGAAATTGTGCTCGAACCCAGCACGCACGTTTTCTGGTCGAAACTGAAAGCAAAAGTAGAAAGAGAACAATTTAATTCAAACGACACTGGAAGAAGAATCTCGACAGAGCGTTTGCTTCACAGCCAAGCTGCTGAAGAGCTTTTTTACTCTTTCGCCCAATTGTTTTGTAACTGGCAAGAACAGTTGAAAGGTTACCATCACGTAGCCGTCGCGGTCCGTCCGGCTCTGCTCGTGCCAAAATCCGAGAGTGTGGATAAGCTCGTGCGCGACGGCATTCAGCTTTGGAGTGATGCAACCGCTAGGCAAGTGAATTTGTTGCGTTGTCCTCCGCTCAAAACCGACACCACTGGCGCATCTGGGAAACAGAAGGGGCGAAGGCCAGGCTGATAAGCATGCATATTGCGGGTGATGTGATTGTGGAAAAAAGGGGATGATTACACATGACACAATATATTCCTAAAGCAATCGTTTTCTCTTTTCACCGGCTGCGCTGCACACTGTGCACGTACATAGCGGACTCGAACCTGCGGTGACCCAGCGCCTAGCCGAATGAAAATCACACTCTTAACCTCTCGCCAGTTCATAAAAAAAATTACTTCAGCGCGGCTCAATGAAGCGCATCTCAGTGGCCGCACACCCCAACAAAGAGCTCCTCGACTGAGCGTGACTCAAAGAGGCTCGACGTTAGCTAGAGGAATCATGGACGAACAGCTGGGCAACCTATTAGAGAAATAATTGCTAACAATCAAGGTAGAAGGACTCAACTTTCGCGGGTAGATGACTCGAGCATGACACAGGCTAGCAAGCGGTAAAGTCTGGCAACGTTTGGAGATCTAATTACTTCAATGTGCTCGTGCTGTCGAGGCAGTGAAGAAGTTGTGCGACAGTGCGAGAGGAGAACACCACGATGCTTTTGCCTGAAAGCAAGCGACAGTCACTGACTAGAGAGAAGTACTCTACTCGAACAGGAAGGATTCGCCGATCATCTCCATGAATTTAGTCCTTTCATAATGGGCAGAAAGCTTCCAGTCTTCGTCTCGAAGCCTTGATGAATTTAGGCTTTCTTACAGATTTACTCAGAGCTACAGCATCGTCAGCAGACGCATGTGGTCGAATACGCAAACTCATGTTTCAAAGGGCAAGCGAATTCCACCTTTTAATGCCTATCATTGTCTCCAAAGCAAGCCCTAAGTTATCCGCGGTTTAGGAAAAAGATCTTTCACAACACCCGATACTAGTATCTCGAACTGCGCTGATTTGGGTCGCGCGCTCTTGAGCCCACCTGATTTGGGATCGTGCTGTGCCCTACCTAATCTTCCTCCCTCAGGATCTCACTCCTCCAGTAAAATTAATTAAGCAAGACAATCTTACCTAATCTTACTGCCCCCAGAGTAAAATCAGGCTGATAGACTTTGTGTAATTTTACTCCCCCGGTAAGATTAGCAGCAAATTAGGCAGATGCTTTGCATTATCTTACTGGAGAGTAACATTAGGCAAACTAATCTTGCCTAATTTTACTGGGGAGTAAAATTAAGCATGGAAATCTTGCCTAATTTTACTGGGGGAGCAAAGCGCTGCAGGGGGTACGATTAGGCATGGCAGCGCCCTTGAGCTGAACTGAATCGTGATATGGGCATCTCATCGCTGAATTGGGAACTGAGGAGCGCCTTGTTGGGATGTGCGGCCCTTGGGGTGCATTTCATTGCGCCGCGCTGAAGTGGGGACAATCATGACATCATAATAAGACTTTAAGAAGCTTCGCGTATTCGAGATGTAAACGTTAAAGAAGGAGTCACACAACAATCACATCACAGTCATTGTGCCTAGCTACAAACGTACGATCTTCCCTTGCGCACGATTTGTAAGACGTTTCGCGTTTGACTGAAGACTTCGTGAAAGCGAATACACGTCTGACTGGAGAGAAATGTCATTGCACGTCGGACTAGTCCTTTTTGGACCGCGCCTGGATCGAACAGAACACAGGAAACGAACATGTGTGAACGTTTACGCCGAATTATTACTGCTACAAACGGGGAACTTCAAAACAAAAAAATTACTGTCCAGATCTAATTTCACCAATAAGTCAACTACTACGATCATCAAACTGGGCACAACTTCACTGACGAGGTAAGACATTTTTAAACATTTCATTTTAGGTTGGTTTTTGACTAGGGGCTCACCCCTTTTCAAAAATGATCATGTCATCGCTCTGTTGCCCTTCGTCGTCCGATGCATTTACGATTGCTAGAATCAATGCTATCATCGTTATCTGCAGTTTTTGTCAAATTAAATAGCGGTCGACGCTGGCACGTGTACGGAAACACACCACTCTCTAAATCGTTTACGTTGCTGAGTTCGCTGGCCAAAACAAAGCCAGAGATCAGATGCACAGCTAGTCACTGAACCGTATGCTATAAACTGCAGCTGCCGTACTGGTAGTCTGCTTTGCAACATATTGTTGCACTTACTGAAGCCGCTGAACAAGCGACTGAATGAATAAGGCACCACACCACGAGGCCATGGTTTGGCCCAGGGAATACCATTTGGTCCAATACTCGCTCTCTTCTTCCTGCTGTGGAAAATTCGAGATTCTTCCAGCAGGCGATTATTAGTCCCGCCGCTTTGAACCGTTGTTCTGTTCTCCTCTGTGGGTTGACTTTGAAGAATGACCCGTTGCCTATCTGAGAGGATTATGTCTCCTTGGTAGAGCTCCGGATTGGAAGAACCCGTAAGTCTGACTTGAAACTTCCCTACAGGGTAAATCAGAAATGGTCAGCGTCAGAAATGAAAGAGGACTCTTAATGGACTGGGAAAGAAGAAAGAAAAATAACTGATCGAGAATAAAGACGAGGCCGACGCGTGAAGCATGCAAGGATTTACTAAAGCGCCTCCTGACCGTAAGAAAGAATCGAAGCGGAGCAAACGAGAATGCTGCATTCGAAGGATCCGGAGGGCCTCGACCTGGAGGAGAGCATGATAGAGTAGATTACAGCTCCAGTGGGGTGGTGCTGGCCTCCGCTCTACTTCAGCGTGAGTTAATTCGAATATTCAGCTTCGCCCCTCAGCTCAGCTAAAACTGAACCCGGTCTTTGCTAATTTTTTTGTCCGAGAGTACGGTATGATCATGATGAGCAACTGCTAGAGTCTCGCTTCCCACTTTATAATTATTTCCTTTCAGCTCACCATTCTCTACTAGCCTTTGCGACGCGTTTTGGTCATAGAACAATGATGAGTGTAGTTCCTTTTCGCTCGCTGCATCAGCAACATCAGGTCTTGAAGATGTCACTCTGCTCCACTGTCCCAACTGAAGACAGTCTTGCCTGCAGTTCGAAATTACTGTCATTTAAAATGTGCACAGTATGGATATCGGCAGTCAGATAATTATACTGCAGACAGAGAGAGGGACAAGCGTGACTAACACACAGAGGAAACACTGATACAGGTGGAGAAACAAAGATAACGGACAAGAGGCTACTGACATCGAAATGCAAAATAAAATTCCTGATCTGACCCGGTTCGATTTCACTCCTTTGAATGAATTAAAATCTATTCCACTCACTCATCTACGGAGACGGGGCAGACAGCGGCAGCGTCCGCTGAGCTCAGAAAAGTTAGTGCGAATACGAAAAGCAGAAGCAGTAGGCCCGTGTGTACGCATACGCTGTCCATAAACCTTCCAGGAACTCGTCTACCCATGCATGTGCCTTTAAACTGAATCCGATTGGGCCAGGAAAGCCTAGGGCTAAGCCTTACAGCATGTACAAACTACAAACGCCTGCTGGCAGTGGTGGTGATGCTCTTGTTCTGAGGCCCTGAGAACTTTCTTATTTTAGTCCAGCTATCGTTAACAGCTCAGAAAGAGACTATGCGACATGCGAACTATCTTTCAGGAATTCCTAACTTGACTAAAGTGTGGTGTAAGCTGTGGTGTATTTAGTGTCTGCTGGGCCATCTCGTTAATGACCTCTGCAGTATGCATGCCTTCTTCTCCACCGCCGGAGACAGTAGCCAGAAGGCAGAATCCGCGGGTGCGGGGTGAATGTCGGGAGGCGCTGTGAAATCTTTGCCAGAAGGCTCTCCTGTGTAGAAATCGTAGGCCACTCGAGGGTGGGCCGAGCGGAATCTCTCAGCATGCTCAAACTCATCGAGAACCTACTGAAGCATTTTGAGGCCCGCCTCGTCAACACCTCAGCCCAGGCGCCATTGCATGCATGGTTTCGTTCAGCTATGCAGGCCCTTCCATGACAAACCTGTCGTACTCGAGCTCATTATAGGAAAAAAAAACCCAGCAAGAAGTAGCTAGCAGCTGGAAAAGGAGAACTTCGAAATCGATCGCTCTTGTTCGCCGTCGCCGCTAGACTTCAACACCAGTAATCGCCTAGATATAGATAGCTAGGCCTAGCGAAATTCAAACCGACATGACACATGGGGAAGCTGTGCTGTCAGAGACATACTCGGCGACCAAATCCGCGACCCAGTAGAAAACTTTGTCGTCTGACGAGCATGTGGGTTCGAATGTTCCCAGGCGCAAGCAGACCTTAGATCACTGTCTCCTTCTTGTAAGAGCACTTGATAGAACAAAACAGCGCATTTCAACACAATGTGAACGTCGCTGAGAGGAGGCCCTTGCTCCTTTTGTGGATGGCCGACGAGGCCAGAGGGCTTGGCCTGCGGCAGCTACTACAACTCCTAGGCTACCTGGAGGCCGAAATCGGCCTGTTCTAAACGGATGTTATGACCTCTGACAGCACATCCCCAGATACCAGCTACAATTCCCAGACGAGCTGCTCCCAAAGCAAAATCAATGCGTTCACTAAAACGCATCCGTGTGACAATAGCAGATTTCGCAGACGCCCTGCAGGAGGCTGTTGAGGCACAATGCGGCGTGGGGAAGTCGTTATCGAACGTGATGTAACAGTTGGAATGTACGTCGAACGCCAGGACTTGCGATTTGACGTACATTGTCGACTTGTTGTTGCATACGAGCCGGAAAGGAAGCTCTTTGCAACTATTTGAAAGACGCAAACGAGTACATGTAGTAATAAAGAAGTCACAGTCCGCCATCTGTGCACTTGAATTTGGTCCTGCTCAAACGGTGGCAGACTAACCTGAAGTTGAACACGAACCAGAATAACAATTGTCTTTGATTGTAAAAATTACGCGCAAGTGGCTCTTCTGGTCCTCCTTTGCCAGCACCGGATTGCGAGAACCCCTTCATCCCACGCCATTCGCGCTTCCAGACCCTGTGTGATCTATCGAGTGGCAATCAAACAATGAAGATGCATGGTACAATCTGAGCAGGCGTCAATTATTACAACATTGCCACGTGATCCATGGCGCCAGGCAAAGAAACAGAGAAACTCGGATAATGGTTATTAGGCTCAAAGTGAATAACGTCGGTCTTCGAGGTTCCTTCTTTTCAAGGTTTTTTCTTATCGCGTTGGAAGGATTGTTGCAAAGGATGCCTGCACTTACTAGTTGACCTTGCCCTTTTATTAGCAGATAAGTGGAGCTGTTCTTACAACAAATTGAATTTCCATAACGTCATTGTAAGTGGTATCGCTAGAAGCTCGAGCAATGCCGGTTCAGCGTGATTTATTAAAATCAACTACCTAATCACAGTTTTCTTTTTTTACTTCGAAAACAAAGAATACTGCCGTCTCGATCAGATAAAGGACAAGCCGAACGCGCTGTAGCTTCCACTTCTGGACCGCGAGTCGCTATATCTACCCACACTCTCGGTAGTTAAGCTTAGCATGATGAAGACCAGACGACAGTGACAGCATACTCGAACTGCATGACCGCCTATATCACATCGGTGGTTGACGTGTCCTAGCTATATAGCCAGCGTTTATCAGTGAACTGATGTGAAACGGTTTGGCCCAGGGTTTCCTGGGTCACAATTGACTCACCGACAAGTCGACCATTTCCGGCCCTACAGATGAGAACGTCCACCTGCGGTGCGCAGGCTTCTTTGACTATTACCAAACGTGCGACACTAAACTATCAGAGACAAGGATACGCAGCTTTAATGTAGCGGCAATGCTTCCAAACTGCCACTTCTTTTCATCCTCCACGTACTCGCCAAACCGACCTACCAGTATGCATCCATAAGTACAGGATGACCTTCTGGTTGCCAAAGCGATTTTTGGTCCCATTTGGTGACTAGGTGACCGATAGTTTGACGTGTGAAGTACAGCTTATGTACAGTCCTTCAGCCACCAACTTATATGATCATAATCGCTTTTACGGGTGAGCTTATTCTCGTGCTAAGAGAGACCTGTTGTCTAAGTTGTGAATTCCCAGCAGGAACGTACCCAATCGGTTGATTGTTATTAGCGAATGATCAAGATTAGGGCTGAAACGCCGAATCCGTTGAAAGCCTTATTGAATGCTCTTAAACTTTTTTTGCCGTTTTGCCTTCTTCAGATATACATATCACTGACATGCCTACCAGTATGCACAAGCTTAAGCAGTATGCTTGTACTAGTATGTATCACTATGTAGGCCTGTACCAGTATGTATCACTGTGTAGGCCTGTACCAGTATGTATCACTGTGTAGGCCTGTACCAGTATGTATTACTATGTAGGCCTGTACCAGTATGTATCACTATGTAGGCCTGCACTAGTATGTATCACTATGTAGGCCTGTACCAGTATGTATCACTGTGTAGGCCTGTACCAGTATGTATTACTATGTAGGCCTGTACCAGTATGTATCACTATGTAGGCCTGCACTAGTATGTATCACTATGTAGGCCTGTACTAGTATGTATCACTATGTAGGCCTGCATACGAGTATTATGTTTGTGTGGCTTCCCCGGCCCTTCGCTGCATATGCATTGTACTCCAGCGATATTATCGTTATTATTATTATCGCCATTTCACACGTACAGTGAGCGCTAAGCCTTTCCCCGAATCTGTAAGTTGCATATACGCGCCAAATCTATAAACTCTAGCTGCGCCAACGGGCGGCGGTATACGCGGTGTGCTCGGCGAGACTCTTCCTTTTCGCCAGGCTCAACGGCTTTGGGCTTGCGCTTGGGCTATTAAATACAATGAAAGTGGACGTGGCCGCCAATGCACGGACCTGGTCCAGCTTGAGTGTCCTTGTGCGGTGTGCCAAGGCCTTCTACTATATGTATGTACATAAATTGAAGTCTAGCACAGGATTCAAAGTTACATCTTCGTCTTCCTAGAGACAAACCTACCAGTCTTTTCTACCCCTGTGGTCAATTGCAAAGGGTGATCCGCAATGATGCGTGTAACCTAATGCGCTCTATAACGCCACTGAGACATACCCCATACACTCCCATTCAATTTTTCGAATGTTTGAACCCTTAATTATATTATCGAATGTTCGATTCCGAAATCCTTATCGAACATCCTAGAATGTGCGACTGATTCGTTTCAATCCTAATCAAGATGCCTAGGTATATCACTTACATAGCCAATGCGTCTACCGTTTCCCAAGTGCTAGTTTGGTGTTATCACTACTGAGCGCGTTATAAAGGTCAATGAAGTTAGCCAAGCTCGCCTCTTTGGTCAGCGAATTGCAACGGAAATACCTCCGAGAAATTGTTTCCTATGGGAGCGAGCCCGCAAGTTTCAAGCCAGCGCCATGGTATGGTCAGCAATTCTCTGGCCTTTCAATAAGCTAAACAGATCAGAGTAAAGCGCTGCATGGTCGCTGTTGTTAGATGTCGAAACTACAACCTAGTGATGTATTTTGCCACTCAATAAAATTCATGAAAGATTGTGACATTTTCCTAGCACGCAGACAGCAGTTCCTCGGGTTTTTTCTCTCTGGTGGTTCTCCTTGCATAAAACTCCTTTGTTCTGTTTCAAAGTTATCCGACTGCCTCGACTTAATTGTCTGAACTAGGACGAAGTCAGGTGAGGCAGTGCAAAATTATTAAATGCTCTATTCAACAGCAACTGTCACACCCAGATCAAAACAGCCAAAGGAGATAAATAACCCGCTGAATAGGAAGCGAACTTTCCGGCTGCTGCCTATACTGTCGTTCAAGTCGTGTAAGATCACGTACGCACGCACGCACGCACGCACACGTGCACACGCACACACGTGTTCACGTTCCTACAGGGCTCGGTTTGGCTTAATTGTTGATCACTCACTGAAAGGCGGCCACCACTTGAGGGTTTGCACAATAGCGACGGACTGCATGTAGGCTAAACCTTCAATCAAGGACTCGGATGTCCGTGCAGCTGCGCCCAGCACTTGTAATTTTACTGATTGCAATTGTCTTCTACTCTAGTAACTCTCCATGGCCACTGTAGTTGGAGTTGGGGGAAGTCGCTGGGCGCCAACTTTACACGAGGCCAGGTCATTCCTATCGGCGGCCTGCTTCATCGCCAGGCCGGAATGATATAAAACTGCTCCACTAACGAACTGCCGGTAGCCTTCGCCCTTTATGAGACTGTAACCGCTCTGGGATATTCTTTCATCTGCAAGACCGGCCCGAGGAGAAGCATTCAGCTGGCCAGACGGAGATCTCAACAGATTTTCCTTGAGTCGTTCTCTGCTCTTAGCCGCTTCAAGTTCCTACTCCTTTTCGCTTGGTACGGCGCATCATTGCCCGCCGGCCAAGAGACGCCGGCATGGACAAACCCAACTCCGGCCCGGGGGCAGGTCGGCTCATTCGAATCCTCTCTCTGTTGTTCTTCCTGTCGCTACGAGTTTTGAACTCGAATGCCAATGGCGTAATATGCCCCATTTCTGTCGATGTGTAAGTACTCGATAAACAGTCCGCAGTGACATGACCTGACTTTGGTCGTTGCTAAAATTAATGATTAGAACCGCTCTAAGTTTGTTAGTACATGTACCATAAGCTCACCTATCTGTCAGCCTGCGTCTAACTTTTAACTCTCTGTCTGTCTAGCTGTTTAATACCCTCTGCTAAGACTCTGAGCCGCAACTAGCAGCCACTGCACTTATTCCTGAGGGACCTGTACTTGTGTTGCTGTGTGTTCGCGCGTGCGTGTCACGGTGTATGGGGATATGCATGTATTATAACTAGAGTACTGGCGTCGAAATAATCAAACACATGAATAAGTGCTAGTGTAACCCAGAGGGCAGAAAGAAGTTCGGACAGAGCAGAAATCGAAAGCAAAACGAAAGACTACAACATATTGGCTATCACCACCGTCATGCTTGTTCTTACAAAGCCTACTACATGTATGAGAACCAGTACAGGAATGGGAACTTCGCGATATATAATTCTGAGTGCGATTGGGACCTAATCCAGACATGCAGAGTACACGAGGACTTCCGGTATGACAGTGGCGGAATCCCAGGGCCGCACAAAAGGAAGGCAAGAAAGCTGAATTCTCTAAGAAAAAATGTTGCCAAAAAAAGTTTCTACCTGGTTCCGAATTCATGTCGCAAACTGTGCTACTGGCTGATCCGAGCCTGTACATCGTTGCATCTTATTGGCGAGCGTGTGTGTGTATACAGGTATGCTAGGTCTGTGTGTGTCGTGTTCGCGGTCGGTCTTGACCTCTTTATCCTTCCTAGACTTTTTTCTCTACTGTCTTTGTTTAACAATCTTTTATCCATTCTCTCTCCCATGCATAGTCGACTCTGTTCTGGTCCCTCTATCCTCGAGGCAGACACTCCCTTAGGTTATATGCTCGTGCATTAAATTACCGAGCTCTGGCTGGATCCACGTTGAATTAATCTCCTATGCTGTACCGTGACTGAAATCCTCCCTAAATGAAATACCAAGCCATATTCTGTGGTTCTAGCCTTTGTTGTAATCATGCCATTCTGTTGAATTACAGGAGGGATTGCCTTCAAGAGCTGACGATCGAATACTTAGCGGGTGAGCAGAGAAGAGAAATATGCAATAATTATAACTCTTTCGGATCGAAGAAAAACAAGCCAGAAGAGAGACCCATGCATGCCTAGTTGCATCACTAACGACGTCGAGGGGTATGATAAGAACTGATCCTGTGTTGGGTAGAAACTTAGTATTGCCTGCTACAGATCATATGCTACTCTCTGAGTTCTGGCAGTCCTAGAGTCTCGTAGTGAGGTGAGCAGAAATAACTATTATAGAAACCGATTGCTTTGTTTGTGTCGTTGTTTAGGAGGCCTGTCTCGGTCTGGTCCTGGCCGTCCGATTGACCCCAACCTTTATGAAGGCGATATCATGCTCTCAAGCAAGCAGCTTGCTAATTTCGAACAAGACAAATTACAGGTGAACAACATATCTACCGCGCATGCGCAGCAAACAGATCACATAACTTCTATGTCAAGAGGCAGGCGAAGGAGAGCGAGCATCGGCAAAAAAGGCCTTCCTTGGGCCACAACCTGGCCGGGTAGTGTGGTGACGTTTTCGTTCAGTACTATAAATGGCGGTTACAGTAAGTTCCTGTTGAAAGTTACTAATTTTAAAGCTGCTGGACATAGAGTCCATGTTTCCTAATCTCCTGTAAGCCAGCTTGTCGCTTTTCATACAGGTAGAAAGCACTGAATGGCGATGGTGACAAAAGCCCTCAGCGATATGTCAATTGCGCATGCCCAAGCGTTATCCATATTTTTGCCCGCGCAGACCTATGCATATGCAGGTGTACAAGATTGAATGAAACTATTTATAGATGATACACCGCCGCACCTGTTATTGCTACGCATACTGAGCTAATTATTGAGGTGAAAA